>WUAT03060510.1:0-13489 GCA_010015005.3 Ulmus americana
CTGTGGGTGGTTTATCCGGCCTTTTTCTCCTGATGGTTTCATTTTATATAGATAGGTGTGTACTATATATAGATATATATATATTAGCATACTCGATAAAGTGCTATGGACCTCATGTAGAATGATTTCAAAAAATTCTTTTTAATTGAAATTTATGTTTTGCTATTATATAGAACAAAGGATTTTCATTGTATTCTTTGATTTGAATTGTCAAGCAAACCCATACAATGAGCAATTTGTGATAAGTATTATAATAAGCACATGTTTCAGTGGGTTAATATTAAAAATAATTTGTATTTTACTGCTTTGTTAAGCTTTTCTACAACTGTCTCACATTTTAGCTTGATCAAATATTATGGATTGACGTGTATGTGTTATGCATATGTATAAATATAATAAGGGCCCTTTTGGTTCATAATTTGGATGTTCTCGTTATTTGTGTGAAAAAAAAATTTAAATTATAATTGCCTGGAAATTTGTGCTTGTGAGTCACGGATAACTAAAAATGTCAAATATTGTTTTTGAGTTATGAAAGAAATTGGGATAATCTATGTTATTTTGTTATTTATAATCATTGTTTTGCATGTATAGAGCTGATGGCTGTTGTTTGTGTTAAAAAATAATTCTAGTAAATCTTCACTTGAATGCCATACATTTTGATAAGTAATTTTAACTTGTATGACTCTTAATTAAGCCAAGAACACATTTTTCGATTATATCTTCATACGGACATCTTAGTTGATTTTATTTCTGCAAAGAGCAAGATATTTCGATTTTATGTTCATATGACATCTGAGTGGATTTTATTTTATTTTTTTTCTACTTAGTGCACATTTTTCTTGCTTTTTTAATGTCTAGACCTTTGTCGTTTAGGACTTGGAAAAATTGGGCTTAGTTATCTATTTTTCTAGTTCTGTTTGAGGGTTAATTTCATTAGTGATTTTCTTTCATCTAAATTGCTCTATTTTAGGTTCTCTGTCTCAGTTAGAACTGCATATATAAGTAACTATAAATGATTTCAGGGTAATTTTATTAGTGATTTTCTTTTATCTAAATTGTTTCTATTTTAGGTTCTCTGTTTCAGGTGGAACTGCATATATAAGTGAACCATAAATGTTTGTCTATTCCACCTTTATTTTTGATATTAGAATACTGAAAATTTTCTCAACCCTTTATTTTCTTTAATTAAATTTTTTTTCCTTTTTTCTTTCTTTTGATCTTCCATTTCATGGTTTTATGCTGCACTAACTTCTGTTATGTTCATTGTTTTATGATTGCTGATGTTTGCTTGTTAATTTTCCCTTTGAGATGTTTTTTTGATTCTAAAATTCAATTCATTTTTGTAATAGGTGTAGAGGAGAAATCATTTGAGAAGGCGATTAGTTCGGACAATGATGTTACCAATTTATGTGGCTCACCTGTTCCTGTGTCTCATAATCGTGTTGAGGGATTTTCTTTTAGTTTGGAGACATTGGATTGTAGTTTGATAGCTAATATTGGCACGTCACTAGCTGAGTTGCTGCAGTCTGATGATGTAAATTTGACAGACACTAGCTTTGTTAGGTGTACTGCAATGAATAAGTTGCTTGTATTGAAGGGTGACATTTCAAAGGCATTGGAGGTGACTGAATCTGAGATTGACTCACTCGAAACTGAACTCAAGTCATTGAATTCAAACACCGGGGGAAGCTCGTTTCGTCTTGCAGTTTCCAGTTCTTTGGCCGTGGACGAGAATGTAAAATCTAGTGAAGAGAAGGGTGTGGTCACCAATTCGATCTCTCGACCTGCTCCATTACATATTGCTTCCCCTGCCGATACAATTGTAGAGAAGATGCCTACATGTAATGGTGACCAGGAAGAAGTTGGTACTAGCATCAAGGATGAGGATGTAGATAGTCCTGGAACTGTTACATCAAAGTTTGTTGAGCCCTTGAGTTTGGCAAAGTCAGTTTCATCTTCTTACTTGCTTAATCATACAGCTAGGGATTCGGATCCACTTAAATTGACTAGTACAGAAGTGGAAAGTTCAATGCCTGGCCCTGAAGTGGAAAAAACTGATTCATCAGCTTGTGGGGATTGTAGTATGCCCCTCACGGAGGATGAAAACGTTGCACGTGTTTCAAGTGATTCGAGTTTATGTAATGATGGAGAAGATATGTTAAGGGACTCGATTTTGGCGTCCAATAAAGAACTAGCAAATAAAGCATGTGAAGTATTTAATAAGCTATTGCCGAGACAGGAGCATATGGTTGATATTTATGGAGTTGGTAACACCTTGTCCTGGCAGAATGTTGCTTTGGTTAAAGAGAAACTTGCTAGGAGGAAGCGATTTTCAAAGTTCAAGGAGAGAGTTATAACCTTAAAGTTCAAAGCCTATCAGCACTTGTGGAAGGAAGATGCACGTCTGCTATCTATGAGGAAATACCGTGCAAAATCTCAGAAGAAATTTGAATTAATATCACGGACAATGCATAATGGTTATCAGAAGCATCGATCTTCAATTCGTTCTCGTTTTTCTTCACCAGGTAACCTTTAATTTCATTTGCATGTTGTATTTTCCTTTGTCGAGGTTTAAATATGATCTTTTTGGCATAACTATCAAATTTATGTGGAAGGATATTTTTTTTTTGATATATCCTTTCATTGTTTTATTTTCTGTGCTCAATGAATGTTGTGTGTTAGCGCCTTTATGTCTTAGTTAATAACTCATAATGTAAAACACAAATACTTGTCCTATTCACGTCTTTCTCCCCTTTAATATTTGATTCTTATCTTTTACTGGATGCATGTACAGCTATTGTTGGCACCGAATGTAAGCTTAATTATCATTCTGTCGAAATTCCCTTGGTTGCCAATCAGGGGAAAAAATATCATTCCCAAGTATAACATTGGAATTGCTCCTCTTGATCAAATTTTCTCAAAACAATCTTCATTCCAAAAGTATACTGTAGGAAAGGTTCGAATTGAAAACAGTTCTTTTATCTTTAATTTTTATTTTTGGTGTGTTTCAGAGGGAATCCTGACTCTTTTTGTCACCTACGGAATCATTATAGTAACCTCATTTATTTTTGTTACTGTATTTTTTCCTTAATGATTAGTTATAGAGAAAATTAGGCCTAGTTGCTTATGTTTTTGTTGTCGGCATGAAACTCTTCTGTCGTATGGTTATAATTGGCTGGCTAAATGTTTCTGGCAATTGTATCCTAACTGTTTTGTTATGGATCTGTCCACAATTTGTGCCTGTCTGACAAGCTAACTCTAATTCATTAGCATTCAGAACATAAAGTTGAATGTAATTTTAGGTGTGAACTCTCCAAGGCTCCATTCGTTTTGGTTTTGTTCTTCTATTATCAGTCTTTTAAGCATGCGAACATAGGAAATTTGTGTAACTGCTTTGTTTTTGGTAGATTTTGTTGCTTTGATTATACATGATAGTAATTAGCCAATAACACAATTAACTTCATGTTGATTCTAGCAGCAGTGTTAAATTAGGACCATGACAATGTTAGTTATCTTGTGAAATCCCTTCATTACGTTCTCTAATTTTTTTTTCTTTCTTTCTTTGGATATGCAGCAGGAAATCTGAGTCTGGTCCCTACAGAAGAGATTATTAATTTTACAAAAAAGTTGCTCTTGGATTCCCAAGTTAAGCTTTATAGGGACACCTTGAAGATGCCTGCCCTAATCTTGGACAAGAAGGAGAAGATTGCTTCGAGGTTCTTATCTAATAATGGGTTAGTTGAAGACCCCTGTGCTGTTGAGAAGGAAAGGGCTATGATCAATCCCTGGATGCCAGAAGAAAGAGAGATTTTTATGGATAAGCTGGCCACCTTTGGGAAGGATTTTAGAAAAATATCTTCTTTCCTTGATCACAAAACAACTGCTGATTGTGTGGAGTTCTATTACAAAAATCACAAATCTGATTCTTTCGAGAAAACAAAGAAGTTGGATGTTGGGAAGCAGGGCAAGTCATTTTCGACTAGTACCTACTTATTGACATCTGGGCAAAGATGGAATCGTGAGAGAAATGCTGCTTCCCTTGATATTCTTGGTGAGGCTTCAATAATTGCAGCTAATGCTGATGTAAGAATGAGAAATAGGCAGGGAAGGTTGTCTTTGGGAGGGTACAGCGAATCTAAAGCATCATGGGGTGATGATGGCACTGTGGAAAGATCTTGCAATCTTGAAGCCTTTGGGAGTGAAAGAGAAACAGCAGCTGCTGATGTTTTAGCTGGTATATGCGGTTCCCTGTCATCAGAGGCAATGAGCTCTTGTATTACTAGTTCTGTTGATCCTGCAGAGGGCTACTTGGAATGGAAGTGCCAGAAAGTTGATTCTGTAGCTAGACGGCCTTTGACACCTGATGTTACGCAGTATGTTGATGATGAGACTTGTTCTGATGAAAGTTGTGGAGAAATGGATCCAACTGATTGGACAGATGAGGAGAAGTCTATCTTCATACAGGCAGTTTCATCTTATGGTAGAGATTTTGTAAAGATCTCGCAATGTGTTAGAACGAGGTCCCGAGATCAGTGTAAGGTTTTCTTTAGTAAGGCTAGGAAATGCCTTGGACTTGATTTGATGCATCCTTTATCTGGAAATGAAAGGGCTTCAGTGGGCGATGACACTAATGGAAGTGGGAGTGGCTCCGAAAATGCCTGTGCTTTGGAAATGGGCTCAGGTATTTCTGGTGACAAGTCAGGTTCTAAAATGGATGGGGATTTGCCTTCTGTCACTAACCATGAGGAACCTGATCATGTGGAAACTGTGAACTTAAACATACAATCTGCACCAAGCAAGTCAGAGGAAAGAAATGATACAGAAGCATTAGATTGTAAAAATGTTTGGACTTCTGAAGAATGTCAGATGGGGCGTTGTGCTAATCTAGTTTCCAGTGGTCATAACATTGTCATGAATAGTGCTGATGAGAAGTCAGAGCCACTGCCTATCGAGGAAACTGAACGTGCCCTTGATAGTGCAGTCACTGCAAGAGTGAATGTAGTTGAACATGGATTTTCTGTGGCAGAATCAGTGTCTGTCTGTGAGGGAACTGACCTGGCTAACACGGAATCTGCAAGTGGAATGAAACCTGTAGAGGAGGGTTCTTCGGATGGACTTGGAAACAGAATTGAGGTAGCGGATGAAAAAAGCAATGCAAGTGCAACTAGCCAGTGTGGCTTGCAAGTCACGACACATGATTCAAATTTAACTATGGATGCCTCCCCCTTGGTGGCTGATAGAAATTCTTGTTCAGGTGCAAGTCAAAATCCAGACTTCCAGCAACAAGTTTCTCATGAGTTGAATTCCCAAGAGAGGTCTTGTGTCATCTCAATGCATCAGGAAACTTCACTTGCTTCTGCAAATTCCGTGACACAAGATTCTGGTGCTTTTCCTTGCGAGAAAAGTGTTAATGAAGATAAAATGTCATTAACGCTGGATTGCAGGGATGTTTCCTGTAACATATCTGTTAGTAGAGATGAGTCTCGTGAAATGGTCACGGGTCTTCCTTTAATATCAAATATAGAGTCCTCCCAGGTCCTCAGGTCCTATCCATTGCAAGTGCCAGCCAGGAAAGAGATGAATGGGGATGTTAGGTGCAGAAATCTTTCCGAGGTTCAGAACCTTTCAAAGTCAGAAAGTAGCAGCAATCATTTCATGACTCAAGACTGTTTTCTTCGCAAGTGTAACAGTTCAAAACCTCCATCCTTGTCGGCTGAGTTCACACCGTTGTCTCAGAAGATGGAGAAAACAATCGATCATCCAAAAGTCCACTCACAGAATTCCTCGGATTCAGAAAATTCAGGCAGGAACGGTGATGTGAAACTGTTTGGTCAGATACTTACCACCCCGTCGTCTTTGCAGAGGTCAAGTTCTGGAATCCTCGAGAATGAAGATAAAGAAGGGACCCATCAGCATAAGGCAAGCAACAGATCATCTAACATAAAGTTCACTAACCATCACAATTCAGATGGAAATTCTGCCCTCCTTAAGTTTGATCGAAATAATAATTTGGGTCTTGAGAATGTTCCTACGAGGAGTTATCCTTACTGGGACGGTAGTCGATTGCAGACTGCATATCCATCCATCCCTGATTCAGCAATCTTGTTGGCCAAGTATCCTGCTGCATTCAGTAATTTCCCTACACCTTCCAAAATGGAACAGCAGCCTCTTCAGACTGTCGTTAAGAGTAATGACCGAACTGGGAATGGTGTATCAGTTTTCCCAACGAGAGAAATCACTAGCAGCAATGGGGTGGTTGATTATCATCAGGTATACAGAAGCCGAGATCCTAGTAAACTTCCGCCATTTACAGTAGATGTGAAGCAGAGACAAGAAATTTATCCCGAGATGCAAAGACGGAATGGGATTGAAGCAATGACAAGTTTACAGCATCAGGGGAGGGGGATGGTCGGAATGAACCTTGTAGGAAGGGGAGGGATTATCGTGAGTGGGCCGTGCAACACGGGCGTTTCAGATCCGGTGGCAGCACTAAAAATGCATTTTGCCAAAACAGACCAGTATGGGGGGCAGACTCCTAGCATGGTGAGAGAGGATGAATCATGGAGGGGAAATGGGGACATAGGCAGGTAGTAGAATTTGTGCTCTTCTGAAGGAAGGCTAAACAGCGGCAATGGCCGCTCCTGTAGAATAGTTTTTGTATTGTTGAATGAAATGAAATAGAGATAGATGGTTATCAATCAGTCTTTTTTGGTAAAATATTTGTAGGTGTATTTTAGCCCGTCTTTGTATTTGTATTTTGATAAAAAGATACACAAATAATTTGTCAAAGTTTTGTTTCATCTGCCATCTTCTTTCTACTTTCCTACCGTGTTTTCAATTTTTGTGTACATTATTATGTGAGGATAGGTTTATTTCTTTTTTAAATGTGGAAGTTTACACAAAAGTCGACAAATTATTCGATTGTTGCTAGTTATAAAAATACTTGAAAGATGGAGATTATTCAATGGTGGGACCGTGGGAGGCACCTAAACAGATGACATATGGTCACAACTTGGTCTACCACATGGGAAAAAGGACAGTTGACAAGATTAATAAATAAAAATAAGGAAAGGGGGGAATGGGTATATAAGGAAAAAGAAGATTAATACAACAAGAAAGGCAAATATAATTTGCTACTTGGTTATCTGACTGTATGCTACTTTGCTTCTTGCTTAGTTCGCAGGATGGGTGGTAGAGGTGCTGTGAGTTTAATTACCTGCAAAATGCAATCACATAGGAACCAACCCGGCACGATGAAAACCCCCCGATCGAGATGATTTAATTTCAGTTAGATAAATACTGTAAGGAATGATCAGACGACAATGCCACTAAAGGTAGAAGAGAACCGGAAAGAAGCTCAAATGCTTCCTAGGTGATCTTTATGATATGAATTTTTCATATCTTAGTATAAGCTTTTCTTCTAACGCCTAATTTAACTAAGATTGTCCATAAATAACTCGAGAGTATAATGTTATGTTTTCAGTGATCAATTAACTAGGATTGATATTATACTCTTCTAATTGATAGAGATCAATTAGCTCTCACTTTACAGAGCATTTATCATGTTTTCAGTGACCATTATAAATATGTTACGTAGCACTGACATATTTAATCGCGTACTTACCTCATTGGTTGTTGGATGGATCAGACTAACTTGATGTGCGTGCAAGTTGTAGCCACAGTCTCCAGGAACAGGTTTTGCAGGCCTCAGAAACCCTCTACACATAATATTAAAGCGTGCATGTTAAAAGAGACCACATAAATCTTAGTAACAGAGTAAAGATGTCAGAGTGTGTTTCCTTTTTTACTTTTCCCTGTTCAATTGCAGCATTCTCTGGAAATTTTTTATTGGGAAGAAAAAATGACAAATTGCTTTAGAGTTTGGCATTATATTGCAAAAAATCAGGATAAAAAAGGCATACAGATAAAATATTTATTGAATGGAGGGCAAGATAAGAACAACCTGCTCTAATAAATAATGAAAATACAATAAACATACCCATCTGAGGCGAAGCCATCATCCACAGCTTCAGAATCAAAGCACTTGGGTTTTCCACCAACATCATAAAGAGGGTCACCTGTGAAAAAGACAAAAAAAGGTAAATTAAAACTTTGTAAAAGAGTAGTCAATGAAAATTAGAAAGCCTTATTAAGCATTGGGGTAGGATGGATAAGTGAAGTATTTTGAATTTTGACGACAAATTTTGTTTTCAACGGTAAGGATGCAATTTTTTCAAGTAATTGATGTTGAGAATTAAGATTTACAAAGAAAAGAGGTTAAGAGGTGGGGAAAAAAAATTCTCCATATTCAATTTTGTTATATATGGCCCATTGTCCACTTTCCCAAAACATACATCACAAAAAAGGCAAAAAAAAAAAAAAACAAAGCTCTTCAAAAAAATAAAAAAACAAAACAAAAAAACACAAAAAACAAAAAAAAAACACAAAAAAAAAACAAAAAAAAAAAAAAAAAAAAAACAAAGCTCTTCAAATAAATAAATATCAAAAAAATAAGCAAAGCTTGACAAAATTTACCTATTAGAGGATGACCAATGAAAGACAGATGGATGCGAATTTGGTGCGGTCTTCCTGACTGAATCTCTACCTGATAGGCATGTCAACAATCAACATGATAGAGCAAATGAGAATTTCAAATAAGTACCCAAAAAAGAAAGAATGGCATATGTATTTCTAAAGACATTAAATTCTAAGTTCTAATTCATTAGGTATATGTTTCAGCAGCATCTCTCTTCCTTTAAAGAATCTATTATCTGTGTACTAACAAAATTGAGAATGTCAAAGACTCTTTCTAAACAGCCTCAATTCTACACTATAATGATCACGGCTTAGGCTGTTTACTCGTCTAACAGGTCTCATATTGGAACTAAAATGCTATTAATTAATAAATCTTCTTATAAGTAATTTTTTAACCACAATTCTACTTGTATCAGAATAATTTTCTTCTCGGTGTCATATGGTTATTTATAGAACTTCCCAGGTTTTCATGAAATCAATGACAAATATATAATATAAGCAGTCAAACCTACAGCTCACTCACAAGTCCCTTAATTTGAGGTAGTAAAACTATCAACCTTTTCATAAACTTGGTGTCTATTTAAAGAATTTGATTAACATATAACCTGGTAAATGCCTTGACACTTTTTACGTACCCAATTAAAATTTACAGCATAAAAAACAGAAGAAAAATAAAGAATACTCATAAATCTGGAAATATAATATGGAGTACCTGAACAAATGTGCAGTTTTTGTTCACGTCCCTCTCTAGGACTTCAACTTTGCTAAGAGCTGGTTTTCCTGGTTTGGTCAGAATGAGAAGGTATAATCATGAATGAAATGTATTATTAAATGAAAACTCAAGGTTCAAATGAGAGACGTGTAAAAAATGTGTAAGCAAATAGGCAATAAACAGAAAAGATAAATACTACAATTATCCTTTTAATCATAGTTTAGCAGCTTAAGGCAACGTAAGGACAACAAAACATCTTTAGCTGTTTGACAATATATGCAAATGTACCTGAGGGAGAAGCAACATATAGCCCTTTTGCCACACCAGGATATTGAACAATTCCAATGGGCTGCCTGACAATCACCTGAGGTAATTTTTGAATTACACAAGCTACTCACAGCACAAGAAGAAGTGCAGAAAGATTTATAAGATGACACTCTAATGGATCGAAACAAGGAAGGCCACATGTCGGGAGAGCCATTATAAAATTCCCAAAAAGGATCTAACTGAAGCTTTTATCAAAGTGAAATGCATGCTATATATGTTCATATATAAATCGTCATCTGTTGCCACTTAAGCGGCCCACAAAAGAAGTTTCAAATAGCAGTTAGCACTAGGAAGATCACATGTTTAACAGGTGAATCCTAGCAAAAGAGTGAAGTAGGAAACAGAGAATTTTAGTTGCCTGTGAGAAAAGATGGTCAAGTATAATAGAATACAAGTAAAAGGAATGACAATGCATTGTGTGAAACATCTAGGACATTACCTTGTCCTCAGAAACTATCCCAGTTACCAGTGCCCTGTATATCTTCAAAACTTTCCTCGTGGTACTGAGCTCACCACCAGTTTTACTAAATTCAGTAAAAATTTAAGATTTAATAAGAAAACCAACTTATGATTCCAGAGGAAAACAGAAAACATCTTAATTAAAATACAAACAGAGTTAAAAAAAGAAAAGAAAAGGAAGAGATGTTAAGTATACTTATAGAATGCACAAAATCATTCAAGTTATCTGTGTACAAAATTGAAGAAATGATGCATCTTTCTTTTTTAGGATCATTCTCTCGTCAGCTGCTGATCATTGATGTTTAAGAAAAATTACAAGTTCAAGATTGATTATTGATGCCTCAGATTTCAGGTCCTACAAAGATCAACAATAACTTTAAAACTCTCCCGACGGTTGAACTAGTACATAGCAGACTTTGCTGACCTTAGAAAGTTGGTTAAAGAAGTGAAATTCTTATCCAACGTGACAACTGACTACCATTAACCCAAAATTGTCATATGGGTCTGAATCAACACTAACCCTTTGCCAGGACAAGTTAAAAGGTTATATTAGATGGTTTGTCCACCCTGCTAATAATACTTAATCAGGTCTAGCAGAGAATTCAATCACCTACTTAAGTCCATTGAAAGATGATAAATAAAAAAATCTATATGTAATTTATAGCATCAAGGACTATCATGAGTAATTGGCTTCGAGGAATTAAAAAAGGTGCCAAAGTTCAATCACATTTCACCATTATTATTAAATAAATAGGACATCTTCTCTAACCTGCAATCTCCAACATGGGATGTCCCATCAGCAAAATATGCTGCAAGCCGAGTTTTCGCAAGCTTTGTCTTTGCACATAGCAATACTCCTAGACCAAATTGAACCGGTAAAGAAAGGAAGAAATAGTCAAGTTGGGAAGTGAGAATAATACATACACACACATATATAAATATTTTTCATTTAGAAAAATGGGAAATCTATGTATGTTTTATATTACTAGATGAACTTCAGTCTTTTAGATCTAGTCGGAGAAATTTTTTAACACAGTTAATACAATTGAATCACATTTTGAATCCCTGTTTCCATGCACATCAACATTGCGATGAGCTAGTATATCTTGATCAGCCTTGGTTGTTAGCTTTCCTTCAACCACATCTTTATGTGGAAAATGAATTCCAATCATCTGATGTAGAAATCTCTAAGAAACCTAGACACAGCTTTTAAAATAATATATCATAATTTTTATCAACAGCAAAATTTATGGGCTGACCTGATGTACCCCTTCCAAGGCGATGAACAGGAACAGCATGTGGTTCATGGCACACTAAAGAAGATAATTGCTTGGTTGCCGTTGCTTGCCATAACAGTTGTGTTAGAACTGTCCGTTGCTGAAAAAGACCACCAGGCAAAACTTGCAGGCCAGAAGGCTTATTTAGAGCAATCTGAATACATAATTATTGCTTCCAGTCATGTACAAATAACTAACATAAAAACAGATAAATAAACAATCATATAACTTCAATAAGAAAATCTACTGAAATTCTAAAGGTCAACTTGATGGCCATCTATTGCCTAGAGAATGTCGAAAGAAATGAAAAGCATATTCATATTGTTTAACGTTTCTCAAAAATTCCGAAACAACCAAAATAAGAGGATTTAACTTGTGCTGAGAGTGACAATTTTACTACGAAATTCTTTTTTGAGAACACTCTTTTCAAAGTACACCACGTGAACATTTAGCACAAATGAAAATGACTTCAGACAGTTACTGGGAAATGAAGCAATACAGACAGCAAAGTTGAATGTCCCAACCATAGACACTTTCACTTTGAATTTACCATATCATCATCTTCATACAGAATCTCAAGCAAGTGTGGCACATCAGGCTCCCTCCAAGGAATTCTATGATAGACCAGTTCTGAACCAACACTAGAAATTTGATTACATTAGAAAACAACATAAGAATCTTCAACAGGTATAAGAACAAATGTGACATAATGCAACAGAAAATGTCTATTATAAGAAAACCTGAGAGTTGTATTGGGATCTCTAATAACTCTGCCATCAACAGTTATCTGCACACCAAAGGGAGCTGAGCATTACCCAATCATATTCTTGATATGTAAACCTTTTCCTAGTTTTGGATTATCAAACCTGTCCATTTTGAATTCGCTGCTGCCAACTGCTCAAGAATCAGTCCAATATGAAAAAGTAAATAAATGAGAGAGGAGGAGTGAATCAATAACATTAAACTATTTCTTTTTTCCTTTCAATTTAGTTCTCATAGCAACTGTTCATTACTCAACTTCAGGAAACACTGTCTAGCTAACTATGTAACTGGATTACAAGAAGAGTAAAGTTACTCTATTCTTCAATTATTACGGATAGAGTAGTTTTCAAATACGTAAATTGTATTTTCTATTCATGCAGAACAGTTTCTGAGCAACCAAACAGAAATTAGAGAACATAAAAGGAAAGAGCGTAGCTAAAATTCCAGAAAATTTACCCTTGTAAGGGAGCCGAATTCTTGTATTTCCTAGAGTAGAACTGGATCAGTGTCAATTCTGTAAATTACAAAGACAATTTAGCAAGTTGCGAAAATTAATTTGATAGATTCAGATTTCAATTTTCCTTTTTCTACCCAGAAATTTTCGCGGCAACCAAACAAGAACCGATGTAAAAGGAAAACGCACAAATAATCTTGGAGAGAGAAACGAACCGGAATCGGAGGCTCGAACGAGGTCCTTGTAGAACAAGCCATCGTTGAGATCGGGCCATGGTGATCCGAACGCGAGAGCCTGACCTGGCTGCGAAGGGCTCGACATTGAACGGCTCGGCGAAAAGGCCGTACGAGAAAAATAAAAGAAAAGTCGGACTTCCTAGCTTCTTTGGTTTTTCTATGAAACGCGGGAAACGACTTAGCTTTAAGCTTTGAGGCGTTCAACACAAGTAAAAAGAGAAAATGAGACGGAATCTTGTTAAAATGAGAAAATACACGGCCTGTTGGTCGGTGACTGGTGCACGTGAGTTGTTTGATTGGTTTTGGCTCTGTAACTCAAATTATTTATTTTGGTCTAGGATATTTTAGACATGCTTAAAATCGGTTTAGTACATTTTAGGCATGTTATCAATTCGTTCGAGAATAAAAAAATAAAAATGTGAAATTAAAAAAATATTTAATTTTATTATATTTTGACCTTTAAGTTTTGACTTTAAATTCAAGGCTTTAAACAATTTAAAAATTATAAATTTTAGTGATATAAGCCTAAATTTTTTTTTTGTGAATAAATAAATAATTAAGATAATTTTTTTGTAAAAGACTTAAAAAGTTAAAAGTAATATACAAAACAAAAAAATTGGATTATAGGGTTCGATCGATTTCGGTTTGGTTTGATTTTATAATTTGGACTTGTTACCAAATCATTTGGGTTTTAGTTTGGTACATTTTGAACCCGTTACCAAACTAT
>WUAT03060731.1:0-13485 GCA_010015005.3 Ulmus americana
ATTTTTTATCTCCAAGATCAAATTATTAACACTGGAAGAGTTTATACAGTTGTGATGCAAAAAAATCTATATTATCCAAAATAAGTCAAGCGAATTTAGTTAAATTATATTATTTGGACGAAAAAAATAAAAAATAAAACAAAAAAAGAAGAAAAAAAATTAATTCCTAAGACCAAATTGCTAACACTTGAAGAGTTCAAGGATCTATGGAGCAAAAAAATCAAAGTTATTCAAAATAGGTTCAAAAAAATTAATTAAATTATTTAGGCGAAAAAAATAAAATAAAAGAAAAAGAACAAAAAAAAAAAAAAAAAAAAAAAAACAAAAAAATAAAAAAAAAAAAAAAAAAAAGAAAGAAAAGGAAAAGAACAAAAAAAGAAAGAAAGAAAAAAATTTAACCTCTTGAGACCAAATTACTAACACTTGAAGAATTTAAGGACCTATTACACAAAAAAAAAATCAAAATTATCCAAAATAGGTTCAAAAAATTTAATAAAATTATTTGGACGAAAAAAAAATGAAAAATATTTTTTAACCCCTTAATCAAATTGTTAACACTCGAAGAATTTAAGGACTTATGATGTAAAAAAAATCAAAAATTTTCAAAATAGGTTTAAAAAATTTAATTAAATTATTTGGACTAAGAAGAAAATAAAAATAAAATAAAAAGAAAAAGTAAAAGAAAAAAAGGAATTTTTTTTTTTTTAATATCTGTGACTAAATTCTAATACTTGAAAAGTTTAGAAAACCTATGGTGCAAAAAAATAATAATTATCAGAAGGTCAATTTTGAGATTTTGAAAATTCAAAGAGGTAGAAGATATTTAATTGCAACTTTTTGCTAACTATAGCTCCATTTTGATATTTTTAAAAAATAGAGGTAGTATTTGCGAATTTTTGCTTCTCTAGGGTACAAAAATGCTATTATTCCTTTCAAAATATACAGCGGGCCTATTTAAGACATGATTTAAACAAGATTTTGGTGATTTTAACATGATAATTTTTTAAATAGGGTTTTAAATTTTTTTTGTAAAAGTAAGTGAGATCTACAAGATTAAAAAATAATTTATATAAAAGGCGATAAAGATATTAAGGTTAATAATAAAATAATATGAAAAAATAATATTTTATATAAAATGTGATAAGAATAATAATAATATAATATAAAAAGTAATATCATATAGGTGTGTAAAATGTAAAAATTGATAAAATTTATGTGTGTAGGATAATAAAGTAAGATAAAACAATGTAACAAATAATGAGGTGTTTATAATAGAATATGATGTAATATTTGTTAGAATAAGAAAAAGAATGATTTTTGAAAAATTATGAAAAATAAGATATGATAAGATTTTTTTAAATTGGCTTTAGAATAAGTTACTGTTTAATTTTAGAAAAGAAAAATGATAATAATGCGGCAACTTTTACCAGTGTTGTCATAATCAAAATACACATATTCTTCCATTTTATTCAATTTCCTAAAAATGGAAATTTAGGAATGCCAACTAATTATGCAAAACATTCCCCCATGTTCTATAATGATCAAATATCATTTTACCATGAGTCTAACAATTATTGACTAAAGTGACTTAAAATGCTAGATTCAAATAAAAATAAAGTAGGAACTTGCCCATGTTTGGTAGAGAAGGAAAATGAATCTGGAACCCACTTTCCTCTAACTTTTGAAAGGAAACAAATTAATGTGCTACATTTTATTTTTTTTATTCCAAACAACCACATATTTCCACTTTCTACTATATTTTCCCTCTTTCCTCCCAACTAACCGCACTCTTAAGAATATAAAATGAAATTTAGGTACCAGAACGAGATTGTTCTCATCAGTCAAAAAAATATAAAAAATTGATTAACATAGATAATGAGTGTGTTCTTTTCATAATTTAAACAGTATTTTGATAGTTTGAACATGATTGATATTCAAATCATGATTCAAAAAAAATTACTGTAACAACTAACAAGTAAGATTATTATAGAAAATAAGGAGACTGTAACTGAAATGATGTTATTTTTATGATTCAAACATAACTACTGTAGAAACATGATTATTGTAGTTAAAATGGAGTTCTATTCGTGATTTAAATCATGATTCTGAATTAATATTTTTTTTTCATGATTTGAATCACAATTCAAACAAAATTATTATAACAAACAAGAAAAAGAACGGTATGTGAATAGTAATATTATTGAAATCACTCTTTAAATTTCGAAAAGAACAAAGCCAATATGAATGATGTAGCCCTATTCTAAATTCATTTCCAGAAATCCAAAAAAATAATAATAATAATCTTCATAATCTACCTGGTCTGTTTTTCGATGAATAATTGATCCACAAGCACAATCTGACCCAGAGATGGTACAACGTTATTATGCCTTAAACATAAACCACATTTCAAATTGCTTTTGTCCTTTCAAGGTCCCAGCTCGATTAGCCAGCTAAAGAACTTTGAAGAGTTTCCACTCTAACCACATCCTTTAAACCTGTCTTTAATGGTTAGATATTAAGATCACATCACGTCATTACCAAACAGAGAAGCTCTGATTGGCAAATAATTCCATCTAAAAGTTGTAGAAGCAGACAAGGGGAAAATAAGTGCTAGTGCCCTTTCTTTATTTGAAAGGAAAAAAAAAGGTGAGTGCCCTTTCCTATGATACAGCTTATAGAGTATCAAAACAAAAACAAAAAAAAATCAAAATGACAACTAAGAATTGCTCATACCAGAAATGCTGATATTGACAAGGTCCGTTAGAGATGCGTATCAAACAAGATTGTAGTGATTTAAGCTGGATAATTTTTTAAACATGACTTTAAAATTTTTGGTAAAAATAAATGGGATTCACAAAATTTAAAAATAATTTTATGTAAGAGATAGTGGAGATATTAAAGTTTAATAATAAAATTATATGAACAAATGATATTTTATGTAAAAAATGGTGAGAATATTAATAATATAACGTAAAAGGTAGTAGAATTTAAGTATGTAAGATGATAAAATAGGATAAGATGATATAAAAAGTGGTGGAATCTAATGAATATAATAAAATATGATAATTGTTATAACAAAGAAAGAACGGATTTTTAGAAAATTTTAGAAAATAGGATAGGATTTGAAAATTTTTGTATAGCATCTCAAACAGACACTATGACTATATACACTAAGGAATGACTAAGCAAAAAAATCTGGAAGGCGAGGCAAAAAGTTACGATGCAAGCAATCAAAGTTTCGACTGAGCAGAAAACCAAAGGAACTATGGAAGATATTATCATTGATGAAAAAGACTTCATCAATCTTCCCAAAATATGTTTCATCATGGGAGCTTTAACACTGTAAAATAGCAACCCATTTTAATAAGTTGGTAGTATTTACAAAGAGCAAGCAAATGAAGCAACTGGAAGATAAAGAACAAATCAGAATTCTTACATCCTTTGTCCATATGTCTCGGTTCTTGAAACTAGTGGATGCAATGGCCTCCAAACATTTTGGTCTGAGAAGCCATTCCAATTCCTCACCCCAGAGTTGTAGCTTGGATTTCTGTAAACATTGTTAGTATGATTTATACGGTCAAAGCACTGAAACTGTGGTGGACAAGTAACAAATGTATGATCAGCATATGTTCTGAGAGGTGATCTCCTGGTGGCTGAAGTGGGGCTCCTATCATGCCTAGAAAATGGGTACGGTACACTCCTGTAGTGGGAGTTTGCTTGAGATTGGTGATGAATACGCACAGGACCGGTCCACGACTGAGGACTTGAAGGTCTAGTAATATTGGAGCGAGCCAAATTTTGATGCATCCTAAAACCATCAGACTCTCTAGCAATTGGATAATGTTGCTGATTAATTTGTTTAGGCGGAGGGACCTCGGGATGTTGATGATAATAACGGATTGTAGAACCCTTGAATGCTGTTTTCCTATGTCCATCCAAACTATCCCTACTCTTTATTGAGTCTGCATTCTTCCTCATTTCAGATTGTCTCTCAGAATAATTTTTTTTCTGATGCTTCATACCTAGTAACCATCAGAGAAGGGTGAGATAGAAGGACTCAGATAGAGCACTCAAACCCTCTCTCTAATCATCTTCAGATATAAGTGCAAGTTAAAACCAATGCTTCTTTGAACAAAAATTATAAATAATAATAATGAGAAAAGAGAAACTGATGCCTCCATACCTCTATCTGCAGTGGATTTCTTCCTTTTCTTCATTCCTCTCTCAAACCTTGCTGCTGCACCTCTTTTGTGTTTTTCAGCAAGCACTCTCACTCTTTCAGCTTCATTATTCCAAGGCTAGAAGTGGAAAATGAAAATCTTAATTCGCCCACAACCACACCCAAAAAAGAAAAGGAAAAAATATATATATTTCACTAACAGCCCACCTGTCTGTGAGTTCTCAGTTTATAGAGATTACGGCCCTTAACAAGCAAAGGAAAGAGAGGAGGCAACATCTTGATTCCCCTGCTCCACAGAACTTCAACCTTGAGGATCGAAAATATGAATTAATAAGAAAAACAATCAGTTTTTCCTCTAATAATGTTGGTCAATAGTCCAGGAAACCTCTGAAATTCAAGAATACCAGATTAAAGCAAACCTATAATCAAATAAATCCAACCCAAAAGTATACTCAAACGGCATCCTTACTGTAAAGGTATGTTGTTGTTTAGCTGCACCATAGCTCTCCTTGATAACTCTACCAGCAACAATTCTCTTCCCAAGAACCCTCCCGTGTCTTGTCACTTTATCAAACCTACAACAGTGAAAGAAAATTAGGCTCCATAGAAGAACATGATATGATAATCATGAAAGATTACAAAAGAAGAATAACACAAAAGCCAATACTTCTCATAAACTTTCTGCGCAAACAGAACAACATCCCCCTGGCAGACATCACCTGCATTAAATCATACATATGATTTACAATTTCTTCCCAAATATTAGAAGAAAAAAAAAATTGGTACAAAGTTGACAAAGGAAGCGTGCATGAAAAGACTGAAACCCATTACCAGTACAATTTATAGCAAAGGATGATCTAGGATAAAGTGCTTCCCCTCTACCATCTTTTAACCTAACACATATAGTAAATCACTTGAGAAACGAATGACTAAAGCATATAGGACAGTTAACAAAGTTGAATCAACAACTAATAGTAAACATGTTAGCCTCAGAAAAAAATTAAAAATCAAAAGATTACAGATGGAGCAGCTAATGTAAGGGATTAAATCAAGAATAACTAGTTTTTCTTGGAAAATAAAAAAAAATACATCATATAAAAGTACATTATTTTCTGAATTCTACCAATTACAATTACCTCCAGTGCTCCTTAATTCTCTGTACACAAACTGACTTGGTCCCGGTTACTCTTAGGCCATGCTTACGCAGATATGCTTTGCATTCTTTGAGTGATAAACAATCTAATTCGCAATTTTCTACGGAAGAGAACAGAAACAGTGATCGCAAAGTTACAAATTCCAAGTTTATAATAATCAGAATGTGTTTAAGCACAAAACTAATAAAAGTTTCAAAATTTCAGAAGAAACCTCATGATCTACCTAGTTAGTTTCAACAAATGCAAATCATCAAAGGAGAAAAGAGACAAACGAGAAAAGAAAAAATAACGGTTCAGATTGAGTAATTATCAATGTAAATACACGAAGCTATAAATTAACTAGATCATCGCGATTTCGAATTAGAAAACCCTAGAAAAAACCTTGAAGAAAGAGGATAACTTTGTTGCAGAGCGAGTCATCGTCATCTCCATTGTCGTCCTCTTCAACCTGTTCATCGTCGTCATCTTCTTGATCTTCGTAGTCTTCGTCGTCTTCATGATCATCATTGACTTCGACGTCGTCCTCGTCTTCTTCGGAAGATGATGAGAGACAAATCACCGTGTTCTTCCCCTTCCTCTCCGTCATGTGATCGCAATTGTGGAAATGCCTTTTTGGCGCAACGCAACTCAAATCTTCCCCTCCTTTTAAATTTGGAAAATTTGCCTACATAGGCCTTTTTCTTAATTTGTTTTAAGGATTTAGACCCCATTCTCTAGATACAGACTTATAGACCCCCAAAAAGAAAATTAACGTGTGAATTTTCTATTATATACCCTTAATGAGAAACCTTTAATTTTTACCCTACCCAACTTCGTCTTCAACTTCCCTCCCTTACTCACTCCTTCAATGAGAATCACGTTTGAGAAGCATTTTTCACTCTTTTAAACAAGGATTGAGAACCTTTTCGGCAAATCTTTTTAGTCTTACGCTTCATTTTTCATCTCACAACTTTGCATTCTTGTATTCCTTTATCTCCACCTTTTTTTTTTTTCGTTCTTGAAACCACCGAGGGAAAACTTAATTTGAGATTAAGAAGAACTCTTGCATTTGCTAAGTAAGATTTTGATTTGTTTAGTCTTCTTATATATGCATGTTTATTGACATTTAATAATTATTTGTGGTGTTGTTATTATTAGAGTAAATGTAATTATTTGTAAGGGTAGTTTAGTTTTTTACTTATTTTTGCTTTCAAGATTATATTATTTTCTTTCTTGTGTTTTGTATTGCATTATTTCTTTTTCGATTGCAATGAGAAAACTCTTGCTTCTTTTCTCTTCTTTTGATTTCTCTTTGAATCTTTTATTTTGCATTTGAATAATTCACATGGTCTCAGAGCATTGATTATGAAAGGTAGTTTCAAACTTATTAAGAACAAGGACAAAGTTTAGGGGTTTCAAGCTTCTCATTGGATTCAAACTTCTCCAATTCGTTTTGTGGCTTCAATCAAGTAAGGATTTGTGATTTTAGTATTGGGTAATCAATTAGTTTAAAGCTCCGCAAATATTGAGCATGTTTGGATTGTAATTTTGGCAAATTAGGACAATTTCAAATTTGTGCTTATAGCTTGGAATGTTGTTGCTATTTTGAGAAATTAATTATAGATTGAAGATATTATTGTTCTAGGTATTCTACATAGAGGGGATTGAAAATTTTATAAGTGCCATTTTGTCAAAATTTCAAGATTTTGGGGCATCTTTGTAATTTCAAAAAAGTTTGTGGGTTTTCTATAATTATTGAAACGTTTTGGTTGCTGCAATTTCTAAAAAGATTGGTTTTTTTTTTTTTTTTTCCACAATGGTTGGTAATAGAAATGATTCATTATCAGACTCTTTTAGATTCGAAGCTCATCCTCAAATCTCGTACTTGTAGTCCTTTCTGAATAGTTTTAAAAGTTTCTTGCTGCTCAGCTACATGCTATGTGTCACGGGCTGACTATTCGAGTAGGAAAAGTCACGCCGTGCGGCACTCGCTAGCAAGATTCGATAGCAAGTCAGCCTGTAAAACACCCGAGCCAAGTTAGAACAATTGCGAGCACAAAGCGAGCAAGGGAAATATAACTTACAGCCGAAGGGACTGAGGTTCATCTGAGGGACAAAACCATACACAATATGCATATATCGGGCGAAAGCAATAAATCAAGATATAAGTAGAGCAAGGCAAACAAATATACTAGTAATACTGCTTTCATTCATTGGTAAGATATGTGGAGGTTACAAGATTACATCTTACCTAACTCGGTGACTCTAGTTGCACTGGGACTAGTCACCCCCCCACAAAGAGTAATATATGACATTACATATGTGACAAGTGGAAACATCAAACTTTTGAAGATGACTTATCCCCTTTAATTAATATTAAAAAAAATATATATTTACAAAGGCATTCCCGGCCTCCCCCTTGATCCTAGACATGTACTAGAATCCCAAAACAAGATTGTAGATTCGGAGAAGGTTAGGCAGCCCGTAACACCTTGCTTGACCTAGAACCTTTTGTGTTGAAAGAAAGTGTTGGACATAGATGTTTGGTAAGCTTCAATATGGAGAATCATGAACGTAAGACTTGGTGATACTTCAAAAAGTTGGCGCAAGATGTATTGAGAGATATACTTCTTGATTTCATGTATTTGTGATACTTATAGAGCTCAAGTTTTACATGAAACTATCAATTGCAGAAAATAAATAAATGGATTTCTTCATATATATTTTTTTCCACATAGTGTGAAGTACTTCACATTATTATTATTCTTTTTATATTTTAATATTATTATTTATTTATTTGGTAAGAATTATTGTTATTTTTTGTTATTTGTTCACATAATTGACTCTATATCAATAATATGATCTTGTATTCGTACTCACAGTATGAAGTATTTTCATACTTCATACTGTTATTATTCTTTTTAGATTTTATATATGTTCTTTGTTAATTCAGTATGCATTATAATCCATTCTATTTATGTCAACCAAAGTTGCCCAAAATCATAAAATACAAGTATTTTTTGTATATATAAATAAAGCTATCATATACAACAATTGATCAACAAAACTTGTGTCCAAATAACAATGACAAATTTTATGAGATACCAGAATCTGAACCAGCATATGTAATGACTAATGGCACAGTCCTTGAGTCTCTTATCTTTCCAATAACTTCCCCACTATTAGAAGCACTTGACTGTTTTGGCATATGCTTTTAGAATCTCTGTAATTGTGCATTTTCACATGCCTGCAAAAGAAAAGGCCAAGAATGAGGACTATGGTCCGATAGTGAACAATTCTCAATGTGTGTGAAGTATATGAAACTATGTCACGTTGTTCAAACTATGTTCAAACCCAGTAGAAAAGACTCTAATGTCTTTGGAGTAAGAACAAACTGGTACATTACAAGTTCTTGCTAGATTTCATAGGAACAATTTTGAATAAGATATATACACATATGACATGAAAATTAACAATGTATCATATATGTAACCTGAGTTGCTAACACATCTGATGAAATTACTCAATTAAGTATCCAAAATCCCAATAGGACAAATGCATTTTTAGAGTCATGTATTTCAACAATAGATTTAACCAAACATGACTAAGTTTTGTTTTTTTCTATGCAAGAGCTAGAGTTACAAGCCAAATAGACCCAGCAAGCATATAACGCAACCAGCAAAGAGCAACCATAAATCCAAACTAGAGAGCTTGCAAACTGACTCATTACACAAAAATGAAAAATTTCACAAACCCACTAATTGGATGATGAAGATATGGAAGTAAAATCAACAAAAAAGAACAAAAATGAAAAGAACTACGTGAAACTCAAAGTGAAGTAACTTTGCATAAAGCTTTCTAAGCGGTGACCCTATTCTCGGCAATTACAAAGTGAATTAAACTTATAGAATCTTCATATTGGTACCTATTTTCCCAATTGAATAGACAAAGCTACTTGAGAAAATAAATGGGAAAACTTTGATTTTTCAAAAGATTTCTTATGTTTGTGGTTTCAAGACTATGAAATATCTTTAGTGGAATTTCTTATCACTACAATGGGACTTTCTTGAAAAATGGTTTCATCTTCCTAATTTCAGTGCTTCTACTTACAGACCAAATTCCCAACAAGTAAAAACTACAAGCACAATCAAGAAAAGGGAAAAATTAACTTACAGAGAACATGAACAACATCCCCTGAAGATCTCCAAACTCATGCTCTTTAAAGAAAAAAGAAAAAAAGAAAACCTTTTGCTCTTCATGGAAAAAGCTAATTCTCCACAACTTGAACCAATCTCGAACCTCCTCTTTCTCAACCTAAAAATTGTTATCCAAATTACCCAACCCGAACACATTGGAGTTGAGGATCCAGTTGATGAGCGGAGTCGTAATGTCGGGTCATCGCCCAATAAATCCCACCACGACGACGCCATCGAAAGAGCGAGGTTGCGAAGAAGATGAAGATGAGGGGTCTAAAGAGGGAATTGGAGGCGGAAGGGGGATTTGGGAGGTTGAAATACACCTAAATACTATCACTTTTTACATCTTACACACATATACATTACCATATTTTACATTATATTATTAATATTCCCATCACTTTTTATATAAAATATTATTTTTTAATTATTTTATTATTAAATCTCAATATTTTCACCACTTTTTACATAAAATTATTTTTTAATCTTGTGACCCCACTTATTTTTACTAAAAATTTTAAAATTCTGTTTAAATAATTATCATGCTCAAATCATCAAAATTATGTTTAAATCACGTCTCAAACATACCCAACAACTCTATGACCAAACAGCATGATCCATAACATAATTTCAAGATATTATTTTCTTCATTTAATCCCTATAGGACACTAGTATTGCAAGAATAATGAAAAACCTTACTACAAGTCTCTAGAAATGAAAAATAATCATAACCATAGTTTAAAATATCCGTAATTTTCACGATATTTTCGTCGATATTTCCGTATTTTAAGGGTACCGATATCGATATCGTATATTATATCTTTTTTACAAAATATCCTCGAAATTTTCGAAAATATCCTCGATATATCTATAAAATATCGATATCAGGAAAACGTAGTTATAATTTTACATAATATCCTAGAAATATCCGCGATATTGCGGATATTTCCTTAAATATCGAAGAAAAAAAATTAAATCATTCATAAATTAATATTTTGAATTTTTTTGCTTTTTTTTGCTTTTTTTATTTTTTAACTTTTGTTAAATTTTAAAATAATATAATACTATATTACAAATTTATAATTTAATTTTAATATAATAAAAGTATATAGTCATAACTTGCAGTTGTAACTTAGAGGTAACAATCATTCTAAAAGTTTTGGACTCTTCGATTTTTTATCTTTTCGATTTCCATATGAAGTTTGTGATTTACAAAATATTGAATCAAGTAATTGGGTGAACACATAATTTCTAATTCATGGACAAATAGTGGGAAAAAATCAACAAACTTATATGTGGCATGTTCGAGATTATGTTAAAAATTATTCGAGGTCTATGTCATGGTACCAATATTGTCTAAACTTAGATGGTATCCCAAATATGTTTGAACATCATAAGTCCTCATTTTGGTATTGATATTTTATATAGTATATTGTATCATGTAAAATATTAAGTTTTAATGTAAAGTAATTTATATTGACATTTTTCTTTATGTATTATATTTTTTTTTTATATATTATATAGTTAATTTTTTTAATATAATTAAAAGATAAAAATATTTAAAAAGATAATATTTTTTATTTTTAAAATTTAATTAAGAATTCATTTGTCCATACATATTTGATTTCATTTTAACAAATAAGCGATAAAATCAACTGATATGACTCACACTACCAAACCTATAAATTTATTTGTCCCAGAAAAATAAAACCTTGAAAATTTCATTTGCATTACACAATACGACATGAATTTTTTATGTCAGATGTAGAACGCACCCATTTTCAATAACAAGTTTACAACTTAACACACAATGGCCAAACATAAGTACACTAACCTTCCGTTTGGTTTTGGTTCAACATCCTAGAGTAGAGTATTGTAAGTGAACATTGAAAATAATAATTTTATTTGATTAAAAGTATTATAAGTGGAGTATTATAAAAAAGATTAATAAGATTTATAAAATTTAATAATAATATAATAAAGAGAGATAATATTTTATTAAAAAAGTAGTGAAAAATATAATATTTTATTTAAAAAATAATTGAGAGAGGTAATATTTTATTAAAAAAGTGATAGAGAGAGATAATATTTTATTAAAAAAGTAGTAGAGAGATATAATATTTTATTTAAAATGTGATAAAAAGAGGTAATAGTTTATTAAAAAGGTGGTAGGATAGTGGAGAGATATAATATTTTATTAAAAGGTAATAATTTAATGGAGAGATAATATTTTATTAAAAAAACGATGGAGATGGTTAATATTTTATTAAAAATGTGATGAAGAGAGGTAATATTTTATTAAAAAAGTAATGAAAATATGTAGTATTTTTTGGAGTATTGTGAATAGTGTAAAAGAATAAGGAGAAGTGTTGAGAATAAAAAAATAAAGGGAACATATTATTGAAAACAGGAATATGATGTTTTCAACATCCAGCCAAACAGGGGCTAAGATTTTATTAAAAACTTCTATGGAGAGATTTTATTAAAAACTTCTCTATCTTTCCAGAATCCTACCGAAGGGATGGATTTAGACCAATAAAAAAAGAAACTTATAGGCATGTTCTTTATAATATTATATCTACTTTATTATTTTTATTCAAATAAAATCTCTGCTCAACCACTGTTCTTTATAATATTCAGTTTTCATTATAATAAAACTTTGTTATCTCTATTCTGTTGGGAAAATTCCGTACAGGTACCTTGTAGTTTATGAAATATTCAATTTGATCACTAACTTTTGGAGGGGTTCACCCTAGTACTGTTAAGTTTTAGTTTATGTTCGTCTAGGTACCTTTATAGTTCATATTTTATAAAAATTCTGATTTTACCCTCAATTAAAAATTAATTTTTTTTAATAACTTATTTATTTGCACCACAAGTCATTGAACTCTCCGATATTACCAATTTGATCCTGAAATTAAAATATATTTTCTTTCTTTCTTTTTTTTTTTCCTTTTTTTTCTTCTTTTTTTCTTCTCTTTTTTTTTCCTTTTTTTTTTCTTTTTCTATTGTTGCTTCTGATTTTACCCTCAATTAAAAATTAAAAAAATTAAAAACTTTTGGATAACTTATTTTTTTACACCACAAGTCTCTGAACTCTTCAATATTAGCAATTTGGTCCCAAAATAAAAAAAAAAACAATTTTTTTTTCTTTTTTCTTTTTTCTTTCCCTTTTTTTTATTTTTATTTTTGTATTCTTTTATTTTTATTTTTCTTCTTTTCTTTCTTTATTTTTCTTTATTTTTCTTTTTTTTTTCTCTTTTCTTTTTCGTCTTCTGTTGTTGCTTTTGATTTTACCCTCAATTAAAAATTAAAAAAATAAAAAAATTTTGGATAACTTATTTTTTTGCACCACAAGTCCCTGAACTCTTCTATTATCAGTAATTTGGTCCTGAAATAAAATATATATTTTTCTTTTACTTTTTTCTTTCTTTCTTTCTTTCTTCTCTTTTCTCTTTTTTTTTTTCTTTTCTTTTTCGTCTTATGTTATTGCTTCCTCTTTTCTCCCTTTAATTGAGGATAAAATTGGAATTTTTATAAAATATGAAATGTAAAGGTATCTGGACAAACACAAACTAAAAGTTAGGGTACCAGGGCAAATCCCTCCAAAAGTTGGTGATCAAATCGAACATTTTAAAAACTATAGAGTACCTGTACGGAATTTTTTCCTATTCTGTTTTCTTCATTGAAATAAAAATTCTGTTATTTTCAAAATTCTGTTTTCGTGATTCAAAACTCTTTTTTCATCAAATTACTTTGATTATATTTTTTTAGAAAAAAATTAAATATATTTTAATATTCGTCCAAATCTTAAAAAAAATTAAATTAAATAAAAAAATATTTTGAAGGAATTTCTAGATACGTTAAAATAATGAATTTGGCAGGACAATAATGCTTGAGGTAGTTTATTTACACTTGAATTGTTTTATCTTGATTTGTAAGGTTTAATACATTTGTGTTTATATTTCAATTTCAT
>WUAT03060842.1:0-13484 GCA_010015005.3 Ulmus americana
ATCGATATCGCAAAAAAAATAAAAGAAGAAATAAAAATTATTATATTAAAATTATGGAAATATCGATATCGATATCGATATCGCACCCCTTGCAAAACGGATATTTCGATGGATATATCGGGATATTTTCATCCATGGGTTCTGATTCCCAAGGTTCCTAACCCCGCTAATGTGGGACAGTTTCGGCTTTTTTCTGTCTGCAATGTGATTTACAAGGTCATTGTTCACCTCCTTGCTAATAGGCTCAGGCTGCTGCTCTCGAATCTTATCTGTCCAACTCAAAATGCCTTTGTTCCTAGCTGCTCTATTCACGAAAACTCCGTCATTGTGCAAGAAGCTTTTCACTCTATGAGGAAGAAGCCAAGTAGGGGTAGTTGGATGGGCCTGAAAGTTGATATGGAAAAAGCTTATGACAGGATGAACTGGAGCTTTTTGAGTTCTGTGCTAATTGCATTTGGGTTTCATCACTGATTTATCCATTGGATTATGATGTGTTGCACTACGGTATCTATGGAAATTATGCTGAATGGTGCTTCTTTCCAGGGTTTTCATCCTGCTAGAGGCTTGAGACAAGGAGATCCTTTATCGCCTTACATCTTTATCCTTTGTATGGAGGTTCTCTCTTGGCTTATCAATAGGAAAGCGGAGGTTGGTGAAATTGGTGGGTTCTTGATTGCAAGGGGAGTGACTCATATTCATCACTTGTTCTTTGTTGATGATATTTTTCTATTTGGGAAGGCTACTACCTTGGAAGCTAGACATTTCAAAGATTGCTTGGACACCTTCTGCTCCTGGTCCGGTCAATCCTTTAACAGTCATAAATCCAACATTTTCTTCAGTCATAATACAGGCAAGGATATTGTAGTTAGACTCACTAATGTACTGGGCTTTGACAGGATCCCGATCTTAAGCCACTACCTTGGCTTACCTCTCTTCCGAAGCTACAAGATTAGTGATTTTTCCTACATACTGGAAAAACTTGACTGTAAGTTGGCTGGGTGGAAATCTAAACTCCTATCTAAGGTGAGTCGTCTTGTGTTGATAAAAGTGGCTGGTTTGGCTATACCGACTTACTCCATGCAGACTATAGCCCTCCCTAAGGCTATTTGCAATAGAATGGATGCGAAGATAAGACGTTTCTGGTGGGGAACAAAGGATGAAATCTCTAGACCTCTCTGTCTTCGAGCTTGGGAAGCTGTGTGTACTCCTAAATCTTTTGGTGGGCTTAGCTTACGTCGTTCCTTCGAGAAGAATCGTGCCTTTTTATCTAAGTGGTGCTGCTCATTACTTTCAGGCCATACATCTTGGTGCCTCTCCTTGCTAAGAGGTAAATATCTGAGGGATACCTTCTTTTTATGCTCGATGGCCAAACCCACAGACTCTTTATTTTGGAAAAACATTCTTACTGTAAAACCGCTGGTTTTGAGAAGTGCTTGCATTCACATTGGTAGGGGTGTTAGAGTGGATATCTGGCTCCAGCCTTGGATTCCTAAACACCCAAATTTCCGCCCACAACCTATTTGTCCCCGTCGCCCTGGGCTCTTAGTGGTGGCTGACTTGCTTCTGCCTAACGGTAATTGGAATGTGAGCAAACTACATCAATGCTTTAGTCAAGCTGACTGCTCCCTCATTCAGAATATCCACATGCCTAGATTATTGGATGAAGATAGATGGATTTGGACGCCGTCTCTCTTTGGAAAATTCTCTACTAAATCGGCTTACTAGCTTGATCAAGAGTCTCGATTTCAGGCTACTGGTTGCTAGAACAGGAAATATTGGAATCGTCTTTGGTCCTCTAGGCTTCTCCCTAGGCACAAACTGATGTGGTGGCTTGGTCTATTAAGTGTTCTCCCTACTAGATCCCGACTGGCCCGCTTTTTTCACATTACGGATGTTTCATGCCTTCTGTGCAACTCAGTTGATGAATCTACGGAACACCTTTTCTTCTACTGCCCTGTAGCTGCCTGCCTGTGGTTAGTTTCTCAATTGAATTTAAACACTAACAATAATCCGGGTAAGTCCTTGTACGACTGGTGTTGTGAGCTTTGGAATGTCGAGAGACTGTTTATGGTGAAAGATATTGTTATCTGCTTTGCGGCTTATTTGATGGACACTATTTGGCAGGTCTGAAATGAGATTACTCATGGTGGCCCAATCCCAAGTTTTCCTTCTATTTTAGCTAAACTACACATGCTGTTTTTGATTGCATGGATCTCTCAATATCAAGATTCTTCTCTATGTTCTACTAGTTGGGTGGCTCCTCCGGTTGGTTGGATTAAGATAAATTTCGATGCTACTGTCTCCCCTGATTATGCTATGGCTAGTGCTGTTGCCAGAGCTCACGATGGCTCAGTTCTTTGCTCTAGATCTATGCCCTTACAGCCGTCCTCCCCTCTTGATGCTGAAGCTAGAGCTTGTTTGCTGGCTGTTCGATTGGCTTTAGACAATGGTTGGAAGTTCTGTTGCTTTAAAGGTGATGCTAAGTTAGTTATTGATGCTTGCTGCTGCTTCGATTCTTGTTCTTGGAAAATCAAGCCTGTTATTAGAGATATTTTAGATTATGCTGTTTTTTTCCTTGCTTGGGATTTTTGTTTTGTTCGTAGGGAAGCCAATACCTCAGCTTATGCTTTGGTTGTTATGGCTAGTAGTGTTTTTTCTGGACAATGTTGATCCCTGTGGATGTGTTTTCTGACTGTTTTTGTCTTTTTTTCAATGAATATCCGGTTACCAAAAAAAAAAAAAATTCATAAAAATAATGCATGTGGATTTACCTTTTTTTTTTTTTTTTTTTTTTTTTTTTTTTTTTTTTAGTTCTCCCCTTAAATTTTCAAATTTGTATAAATACCCCTTAAATTTAATTTTAATTTTAATTTTTAGTGTTTGTCTATGCCTTCTAAATTGATAAATTCCCCCGTTATTGGTTGGGAAAAACTGTTAACCAATAAATTTGTTTAGAATTAGAAATGCCAAGCACAAACAATTAAGGCCATTGTAAAAACGAATAAGCAAAAAAGAAATTAAAAATTACAAGCTTAGAGGTGGATTATGATAGTTGACTTTGTTAATCTATTTTCTAATATCATTTTCACTCAATTAAATAATTTAAAACAATTTTTAATAGAAGGCTTAAACAACGACTTCATATCACATTATAAATTATTAAAATGTAAAATACGTAAACAAAAGAAACCTGAAACATTAAAATAAAATAAAATCAAGCACGTCTCTCACGATTTTTATTTTTTAAAAAAATGATTACCAGTGACTCTCATTCAATTGAGATTTTAATAACAAAATAGTCACTATAATGAATAATTATCCTGATAATTTATAATTAATTTTTAATTAGAATAAATTTGTGAATTTTGTTTTCTTCGTTATAAATTCAATAGCATAAATTTCATTTTAATTAGAATTTTAATTTGTTGTTGAATTTTTTTTTAAGTCTGATAACAAAAATATTCTTAATATGTCAATCTATTCAATGTTGGAATCAGATCTGCTATTGCTATGTGGGTATTTCAGTTTTTAAAGTAGGATCTGCAATTTAAATTAAAGTCATGTAATAAGTAACTGACAAATTAAAATTGAAATTGAAATTAGCGCAATTGGGAGTATTAGAAACCTTTGCAGAATTTGTTTCTAATATTGATAAAACATTACTTAAAGTACTATGTATAATTTTCACAATGAGTATTTTAAGTCAAATTCCGTTAATAATATAAGACCAAATATTACTATTTTAAAGTAAATTTTTTATTTATTTATATAAATCATTTTAGTACTAAAATTTTAATTTATAGCAACTAATAATATTTTCCTCTTCCCGTTAAAAAAAAGAATATTTTCCTCTTTAATTTTTTATTAATAATAAAATCTCTCAATCGTTTCTGACTCTTTCTTAGTCTTTAGTTTTAACTTTTTTTTTGTTTTTTGAAAGATCTTTAGTTTTAACTTTTAAAGGTCCCATATGGTTTCTTCTTCGAAAAGCTCTAACAAACAAGTCGTCACGAAGCAAACAAAAAATAATATCAATGAGTAAAGAAAAAATAAATACAAAAAAAAAAAAACAAAAAGAACAATCGAAAGAGTTTGACTGTTGACTGGCACATCAGATATTTCGCTAGATAAGCACAAAGAAACAGCTATCTCAGTTAGGGGACCCATCTAGGTCCTAGGACGGCGGTGTCCAAGCCTGCTCGCGCACAGCCTCCGCCCTCATGCATGATGACGTGGCAGAGAGCCATTTGTCAAACTACACCAGGTAATTGAAATTGACCCCACCTTCCAGCCGTCTATTCTGAAGTCTTAATTAAGGGAAAATATCATTTTTAGTTTTTACTCCCTGAATTTTTCGGTTTTATCACAAATAATTTAATTTACGAAAAATATCACAAAAAACTTTTATTTCAATAAAATATGCAAAACTAAACTTAATGTGCTATTTTTTTTTTTTACACGAATTAATTCGTATAATATTCTTTATTTACTATATAATTTTTTACTAACATATTTTTAAACATATAGGGGCTATTTGTTTGGGTGATGCAAATCTTGATTTTACGATAATTTTAATCTTAATTTTAATGGTAATTCAAACAAATGAACAATGAAATACTCGTATTTTATTTTATTTTTCTTTTATAATTTAGTTCAACTCAATTTATTTAAATATAAAATAATTTTTTTTAAAAAATAAAATATTTAAATTTTAATTTCATACACTTTTCTAAACACAAATTCAAATTTTAATAAAATTTTTACTCAAATTTTATATTTTGAATCACATATTTTAGAACTTAAATACTGAATCAAACCGTCACATAATGTTTTATTGTATTTGGTGTTTGGCCACACATTTAACATTATTATATTTATATAAGATAAATATATCAATAACATTATCAAGAAATTGAGGGTAACATGGTCAAATGCAATTAAGGTTATTTTTGCATATTTTATTAGTTTTGCAATTAAGGTTATGGAATGGGATATTTTCCATAAACTATGAATTGTTTTTGATAAAATCAGAAACTATAAGGGGTAAAATGATATTTTTCCCATTAATTAATTTCTGATTTTTCTCTCTACGCCTAACGACTTTAGAGATTTTCTCTCTCTAAAACCACGAAGATAAAGGACCTCTTACTTTTTGAACTTTATTTTCGTTTCGCTTCGAGTTCTTTGATCAGCTGCGGAGTTCGAATACAGGTAAATTGCTTTCCCGATTTCTAAATATTTCGTGAAGATTAAGGTTTTTTTTTTTTAATAGCTTTTAAAAAAAATATTTATTCTATGTTATATTTATTCTATGTATAGAAACGGGGAAAGATTCGTTTTGGGGATTTAGATGAAGGGTTGATTATACTTGTTTGGTTTGGTTTCCGAGAAAATGAGGGAAAAGAAAAAGAAAAGGAATTTAAAATTTTAGGTGAGAAAAAGAAGAATTTTTTTTTTCCCTGATGAAGTTGGGTTAATTTGAGTGATGGGTTTAGTTGTTGATAACTCAAAGTTTCTTGCTTTACTGGTCTGGATAGGAAGGGAACGTAATTCTTTTTTATTTTATTTTATTTTAGTTGGATTTTCCTTCATTTTCTTGGCTATCAAGCAGCAGTCTTGGAAAGTTGGTGAAGGTTGGTTAGGTAATTTTGGCAAGTTTAGAAATGTGTACTAGCTATCATAGTTTATGATTTCTTTTGGATCCAGGATCAATTGAACTCGAGAATATAGTGATCACGGAAATTCTTATCCTACTTTGCTTCATAAACACGTTTGTTTTTTTGAAACTTGATAGAGTTGATTAAACTTTTTTATTATTTTATTTCCCCTTTTTTTACTACTTGTTTTAGTTCAAATTTTGCTAATTGATCGGTATTAATGAGTCTACCTTAAACAGGCTTAACTGTTACTTATCTTTGAATTTGACTCTGGTCTCTGCTACTCTTCAAATGCATTCTCCTATCATGCCTAATTGGCAGGATAAGGCTAGTGGTTTCTTTTCTTCCTCAGGTACCCTGTTTTTTCTTGTTTTTGTTTTCAACATTATATTTGTTTGTTCTTGATTTTGTTATGTCTTATTAAATTTTGATTTTAATGCCAGGTGTGAAGATTAAAGAAGCTGGACAATCTGCGGGAACTTTTGTGGGTGACGTTGCAAAGGATGCTAAGGGTAATGTTTCAGATGTGGCAGAACGAGTTGGCTCGCTGGTTAAAACACGATGGGCAATTCTTCAGCATCCATCAACAAAATATGCCGTGCAGGAACGTCTTATATCTGCGGCTGCCTCGACTGGAACATTGTTTAGGAAGGGCTTCACAGGGACAAAAGACAAGGTTACTGTTGGGAAGATAAAAGTTGAAGAGGTAATTTTCTAGCCAGTATTTGGTGGACCTTCGTGATTGAATCTTTTGTTTTTATTTTGTTGTGATCTTCACATTGTTGTTTCTTCTTGAAGTTTTATAACGATTTCTGGTCACTTAAAGATTTATAGACTTTGATTTACTACAAAAGAAGCATATGTTTATTATGTTTAAATTATAAGATGAACTCGATTTTAATGGAAATGTGGCATGTTTAGGATATTTTGTTAGTCTAGCTACATGAATGGGTTGAGTTGTTGAGGATCTTATGATCTCTCTACCTGTTCTATGATTACCTATTTATTCTAAATTTTATCCCTGTATAAAATCTTAGTATCAACATTAGGTATTTGTTCTAGATTGCGTTTACCCCATTGCTCAATGAGACAGAATTATTCAAGTGGATTTTATTTTCAACATATTAAAATTTGATGGCTGAAACATTGAGATGCTAAATTTCTTCTAGGTGGCAAAGAAGACAGCACAAAAAAGTAAAACTATTTTGACTGATATCGAAAGGTGGCAGAAGGTATGACATTCTGAGGCATTGCTCCTTTTTCTTGTTGAAATTGGATAGAAAAGGAAGATTTTGAAAGTTCTATGTTTTTTCTTATTTGCAGGGAGTTGCAAGCACTGATGGTAATTTTCACGATGGCAACTTCTTTGTAGATAATCTTTTTGCCAAATTTTCAGTTGACTGAAATATTTATGGTGACCATATCTAGGAGATATACTGTGTTAGCTTGCATTGCTTTAAGAATCAGAAATTATCACTGGGATATACAGCAGTGCTTATTTTCTGTATATAATTTCAGTTTTTGGAGTTCCAATTGAAGTTACTGTTCAACGTGAACAATCCATTAGGCCGATTCCCCTCTTGTTGGTTAAATTTGAAGATTATCTTATTTTATCAGGTAATTACTTTGAAAATTCGAGATTCTGATAAGTATTGAAGTATGTATATATGTATGCATATTGAAACATACATGTGGACATGTATATTGACCTTATGTTTTTTCTTTTCTCTCTTTTGGTTTTTAGGACTAAATACACCACAACTGTTTAAATCCGAGGGAGATAAAAAAGTTATTCAGCAATTGGTTTCACTTTATAACCAAGGTATCTCAATTCTTATCTCAAGCTTCCTCTGCAGTTAATCATCTTAGAAAATATGATGGCCTAATGGTGGTATTTTGACTGCACCAGATTCAAATGCATCATTACCCGATAGCGTCAACCCAATTGATGTGGCAGCTTTAGTCAAATATTACCTAGCTAGCCTTCCAGAGCCACTAATGACATTTAACCTTTATAACGAGATCACAAGCGCTGGCTCTAACATACAAGCAATGATAAACATACTAAAGAAACTTCCTAGTGTGAACTACATGACCTTGGAATATATTACAGCGCTATTTCTTCGTGTGAGCCAGAAGTCTCCTCTTAACAAGGTTGGAATATTTTTTTTCTTTATCTCTCCCTATCAGTTGCAGTTCTATCATTTATTCTGGTTGTGGCTTCTTTTTTCAAAAGAAAATCTGCCTTGTTTTGCTTAGAATGCTAGGAAAGTTACTTTCTAGATGTTTGCCATGGTATACTTGCTTGATAAGCATGCTCAATAATTTTTCAACTCTATACAGATGGACACCCGAGCTCTTGCAATGGAAATGGCCCCTGTTATAATTTGGCAGAAAGGAAGAGAACCTGATACCTACAGGCAATATTGGAGTCAACCTCCAAAAGGTCCTTCGAAGAACATCGAGCCCCAACCATCGTATAGTGAATGGGACATGCTTTCTGGTAAGGATTTTGGTGTGTTTTTGTATATTTTTTTTTTCATATACATTTGAATTTCTTAAATTATATAATTTGCTCCATTGTATTTCCTTTACTTGCATATGATTATAAAGCTTATATTGTCTACCCATTATAAGGACAAGAAAATATATATATATGACCTATATCAAATGATTTACATATTGGAACATTTTTCTTGAAATATCCTATTGCTTTCAGTGCTCACCTTTGCAGTATGAGCAAACATGTAGATGAGATTAGGAAGCAAAATTGATTGAAGATTTTACTCGAATTAGTAAATTCTGATTATTTCTTAATATTCTTTCCATTTTTTGTTATTTTATAAAACAGAAGAAGGTGAAGCGATTGATGCATCCTCTCCCATTCCATTGGACGATGGTACGCCAGTTGACTTTGGTGCAATAGAAGTTGTGCAGTGCCTCATAGATCATCACAATGCTATTTTCACAGATGCAAATGAAACCATATGGAAATGATTTAGAATCACTCGTTTGTGCATAGAACATGGTATTTGATTGAGTTGCATTTCCTTTTTTTTTTTTTTTTTCAATCATGATCGTTGATCGTTGTTCAGCTGCAGATTATTTGATATCTTCCTGTTAGGAAATGTTAATTAAAACAGCTAAGGTTTAATGTTCATAGAGCTCTCCATTTTTCTTCCTTCGTGTTTCAAAAGAGTTGTTTTTCAATTATATCTTTGTTTTCGGTGAGAAAGCATATTAAATTGCTAGCGGTTTTCACTTTCTGTGATTCCTTAATAATAATCTGAATAAAAACATTCACCACTAAGGTTGTCTTATATGATATATCTACTCAATAAAAATGTTGAAAAGTAGCAATGTATTACAGTCATTACTCAAAGAACTAGGTTTCCTATGTCAGACAAACAACCTTAAAGCTTTATGTTCAACCATGAACAGTTCACAACCCTGTTGAACTTGGATCGGCTTCAAAATAATCAAGCATTTCGGATGAGAAATCATCGAAAAAATCAGTCAGATGTGATTGTGAAGTGCTTGTACCTTCAACTGCATTTTGAGCACTTATTCCCATTCCAAAAGATGGCAACTTGTTCCAGAATTCCAGATCATTTGGATCAAAAGCTTCGTGTTGCTTGAACGTGTCCAGCAAGTTGGGACCGGCAAGCTCATTCGGAATTTTCACTTGTTTCGGTAAAACTTGGCTGTCCACTTCGGATTGAGGTAGTTGAGAAACAGGATAGTCTTGAAAAGGCACAGGCTCAAATATGGGAAGCCCTGTATCCAAATTTAGCAAGTTTGGCTTTGCCGGCTCCGGCGGGTTTACCATTTCGAACTCTTGATAATTGCAATGTGGTGGACCTTCCTGCAGGGTAGAACTGCAAGAAGGAACCTGAAAATTGTACAATTGTTAAAAATTTACAAGTGTGAAACAGAAATGTCAAACGAAAATAGAAAGCTGCAAGAAACAAAATTTTCTGACCTCTTCCACCTCTAGGGTCCATTTAAGAAGAGGAGTTTTCTCTTTGTTCTCGTGAGACTTCAATGGCGATGGTGTCTCCAGAGCCCTTTCCAACCTCTTTTTTCTTGTACTCCAGAAATTCTTCACATCATTATCAGTTCTTCCCGGCAAATATGTCGCGATTTTCGCCCACTTGTTCCCAAACTGCCCCTGCAATTCTATCACCACTCTCTCTTCCTCTGCTGAAAACTTGCATCCTCTACACATTCCCAACCAAATTCAGCTTTCTTAAACATGACAAAGCAAATAGGATAATAATAACAATAATTCCATTTCCATTAAAAATCAATAACTTTGCTTCCATTTTGCAATCTCTATATATATGAGAAACTTTTGGTCCTTAACTTACGTTTTCAAGTTGGGGCGGAGCTTGTTAACCCATCTGAGACGGCAGGACTTTCCGGTTCGCGGTAGTAGCCCTTTGGATCGAATGGAGCTCCAATCTCTTGGACCACTCTTCTTCACATGCTTTAACAATACTTCATCTTCTTCAGCAGTCCATGGCCCTTTCTTTATGTATGTTTCATCACTTAATCTCTCCATTTTTAGAACACTCAAAAACCCAATTCTCTACTATTTTTTATTTATTTATCCTTGCTTTAAGCATCTAATTTTCCATCATTCTTACTGAAAACTCATATGATTTTCCAGGAAAATCAAATTATATGAGAACAGGAAAGTTTGAATTTGAGTTATTGTACTCCAGTTTGTGTAGTCTGTAATGAGGTCCATGGAAGTAGGATGCACTCAGCTAATTCCTAGCAACAAAGATATATCACAGCCACCATCATACCCAGTTTGTGCATCAATAATGACGTGGCAGGAAGTAATTGGTTGAAACATCATGGGTGAAAAATGAAAGTCACTAGATTTTTTTTCCCACTTTCACAAGTAACGGTTTTGACGGTTAGTGGCGACACCCACAATCCCGCCTCTTCTTTACTGTTTAAATTGTATTGCATTACATATATATCCCTAGCACAGGCCCATGGGCTTAGTTGGGCTTATTTGGCCCATGGACTATCCTTACCAACCAGCAAAACCGTTCCCAAATAGTCTCAGACAACAGATAGTTATGTCTCCTTCTCTGTGTCTGCTAAGCTCGAGGTCATCAATGGCTACCAAAAATCTCCACTTTGCCCAACTCTTGCTTCTAATGTCGTTCCTATTCCTGGTAAGGATCTGAAGAAATACCCTTTGTTTCTATCTTTTTCGTTTTTCTCATTTTAAATTTCTGGGAAAATGGTGGAAAGTTGAAGAATTTCTCAGACCCCAATCTAGAGCTGCCAATAAACCATTAGAAATTGGAGGAAAATTGGAAGGATTCAAAAAAAAAATTATTGATTTTTAAACTCTCTGGAATTGCAATTTGAGAAAATGGGATATTGTTCAAACATTTTCTCAGCAACAAAAGGGTTTGATTCTTGTCATAAGCATGATCTTCAATCAAGAATGTGCTCGTTATATTCATTTATTTGATTAGTTTATGTGGATTATATAAGGTCCCAGGACATGGAGGTGTGAATCCAGGGAGGTACCCTGTGGTAGTAAGCACATGGCCCTTCGTGGAGGCGGTTAGAGCTGCTTGGAGAGCTGTTGAGAGTGGGTTTTCAGCCGTGGATTCCGTTGTTGAAGGCTGTTCCACTTGCGAGGAACTAAGATGCGATGGTACCGCTGAGTAATTGAGTTTCGTAGAAACAAAATAGTACTGCAATTTAGTAATGTACATTGATCAAAATTGTTTAAATTTCATGGCAAAGTAGTGGACTTGTTGAGGAATCGTTTGATGTTAGGATGAGAAACTATCGTATTGAATCATTGATTATGCATAATTTGAAACAGTTGGGCCTGGTGGGAGTCCGGATGAGAATGGAGAAACTACTATAGATGCTCTTGTCATGGATGGAGTAATCACCTATTCCTTGTTCCTTCTGCTTGAGATGTGTTTGTGTTACATGCTTTAGAACTGATCTCCATCTATCTTGGTAAGGATAACCTTAGGAGACAATGGAGGTTGGAGCTGTTGCCGCCATGAGGTATGTCAAGGACGGCATTAAAGCTGCTAGATTAGTAATGAAACATACCGGACACACTTTGCTTGTCGGAGAGCAAGCTTCAGTGTTTGCAATTTCTATGGGGCTTCCTGGACCAACAAACCTTAGCTCATCGGAGTCATTGGAAAAGTGGACAAAATGGAGAAAAAATCAGTGCCAACCAAACTTTTGGAAGAATGTTGTGCCTGTAAACAGTTGTGGCCCTTATCATGCTAGAGACCTTCTTGGCCTCGGTGACAGTACATGTTCCAAATCCACTCTGCTTGGCAGCATCGAATCAAAATCACCTCACATTGGTCGTGACAATCACGATACAATATCAATGGCAGTTATTGATAAAGTAAGTTGATTATCGTATTCAGAGGCTCATAGCAGAGCTTATTTGTATAATGGCTTCCATTAATGTCCTTATTCTTGTCTAGATGGGGCATATTGCTGTTGGTACATCTACTAATGGAGCTACATTTAAGATCCCAGGAAGGTTAGTTTATATTTAAGCTTTCCTAGTAATTTCATATCATTGCAGTATTAATGGTTAGAACTCAAAATTTGATCTTTGAAATTCCCTTCATTTTTTGTTTCACGTTTGGTGTGATTCTCATTGTTTATATGAAGCTTTCCTATTGCTTGCAGGGTGGGTGATGGACCAATTGCAGGATCTTCAGCGTACGCTGATGACGAAGTTGGTGCCTGTGGAGCAACTGGGGATGGTGATATCATGATGCGTTTCCTTCCATGGTAATTTGAAAGGGTAGAAAAAAAAGTTCTTTTGATCAATTTTGGATTAAATCATTTGAATATTAAAGTATGTTTTATTTGATTTTAGTTATCAAGTTTTGGAAAGTATGAGATTAGGGATGGAACCCGAATTCGCAGCCAAGGACGCAATCTCGCGCATTGCAAGAAAATTTCCGGGCTTCGTTGGGGCTGTGTTTGCCATTAACAAGAAAGGTGCACATGCTGGTGCTTGCCATGGATGGACATTCCAATACTCAGTGAGAAGCCCAGAGATGGATGATGTCAACATTTTCACTGTGTATCCTGATGAATGATTTATGTTCGTTCTGAAAATTTCTGTGTTTCTGTATGAAACTTCTATATTGAATAACTTCATTTTGGCCCATTTATTTTCACATTGTTTTCTTGAATTAACTTAAAAGTCATACGAGAACTAGCATTCCTTTTTTTAAAAGGGAAACAGCGTGTATTTTATTTCAATCAAAGTAGAAATGTCCACAAATAAGCTTAAGAAAGCCAAACTGGTACATCTCCTTCAAACCCTTAGCATCGTCCATAGGCAAACCATTTTCATCCACAGCAGCACATCTATTATTCATCAACTTGACAACATTTGGCAATCAGAAAAAGCTTTGAACATAGGATATGAAGCTGCCATCAAACCTTCCCCTTAATACTGTCGTTTCAACCATCTCCACCGAAGAAACCAACCCCAACAGCACGGTCCTGGCCTGCACCAACCGTCCATCGTCGTCTCTCAAAACAATCCTAGCCCCATAACAACCTAATTCCTGTTGAGAAAGAGTTTGTTTTGAGACCAAGTTTTGTTTGATAGTTGTCGCAGTCTTTTGGAATTTGTTAATAATGGAGATCATGTGGCATGTTAAACCATCTCCGACCACAAACACCAATTTGGTGTAACTTTCACACCAAAATAGTGCAACTTTCACACCAAATTACTATTACATCTCCAACCCATTACACCAAATATTACACCAAAAAGAATATTCCTTA
>WUAT03060953.1:0-13483 GCA_010015005.3 Ulmus americana
GGAAGTGTAAAATGATTGAATATGTTGGATGATGTAAAAGGTGGTGGGATATTAATAATATAATGTAAAAGGTGGTGGGATATTAATAATATAATGTAAAAGGTGGTGATAATTAGTGTGTGAAATGATTGAATATATTGGATGATATAAAAGATGGTGAGAATATTGAGGAGAATATGATAGAATAATTATTAGAATAGGAAAAAAACTAATGTGTTTTTTGTAATTTTTTTGAGAATATAATATGATAAGGTGTAAAACATGACTATATTTAAAAATAAATCTAGTAAAACTATAAGAACAACCTTACAAAATAAAATAAAATAATTTTTCTATTCAAATTCTATAACAAACAAAATTATCTTTGTTTTCTCTATTTTCTCTGTTTGAATCAAATTCTAAAACAAATAAAATTATCTCTACTCAGATTCTCAAAATAAAAATTTTGCTGAAATTTCTAAAATAAAAACTCTAATCAAATCAAGATAATTATAAAGAATACGCATAATATATTACAAAAAAATCCTTAAAATTTTATATATTTGTTAAAAAGCCCCCATAAAATAAATAAAATAAAAAACCAGTTTCAAACCAAAAAAAAAAAAAGTGAAAACAAATTCATAAATATTGAATTTTATTAATTTTTTTTTAACCCAAAGTCTCACAGTATACAAATTCCGAATATATTTTTTTAACCCAAGCCCTCCCTGTATGAAAATTCTAAGTTGGCCGCTGTAGGCTAGAGTCTAGTGAAATGGAATAAACCATCCAGCCGATAAGAAAGGTCAGTTCTTTTGTTACAACAAGATAGAGCACACTAACGTAACTGAGAAAATGAGATCACTCCTTTCAAAAGATAAAAATAAATCACTCAAATAATTGACATAGATCAACAAGGAACGAGAATGGCAGTCCGAGAATTACAAGTTGTAATCATCAAGTCCCAAATCCCTTAGAGCATCAGTGGCGGCCTCCTTACAGCTCTCGTGGTTTTGCTTTGCCTTCCTTATATATTTCTCCACACCATTATTTAGTAGAAGAGTTCTGTCAAAATTATAAAATGGATTTTAAAGAACTTCATAAGACCACTGCTAGCACATAGCACTAAGCATCTGACTAATGGGATAAAACGGAAAAAGGCTTACCTGTTTTCGGGATTCCTCACAACGAGGTTCCGGATCATGAGACAGGAGCTCCTTTGCATTTGATGGGCTGCAGGAAACTTCTGCATGGATTGGATAGCAAGGTCTCCGGCTCCAGCTTCAATGGCACGTGCTGCATTTTCTGGTGATCTCAGTGTGAGTACAGAGATAATCGCCATAATCTGCAACATAGTGGAGACAAGGAATTGAAAACTCCTAAATGTCTGTAAATAACTGAAATGAATGTCCAGGAAACAATTCCAATTAGATTTCCAAAAGGGTCTAAACATGATTAACACTTCGGTTTCGGGGGTTTCATAGGTGAAGAATATATACAAGAAATTCAGCGATTTGGATTCCTTCTCGATAGTTAAATAACATAATAGCTACAGTTTATTCAAATTTGGTACATTGAAGGCAGTTCAACCAGATAATTGGTATATGCAAAAAATGCTTGTTTTTTTCACTACCTCTTGCAGGACAGAAGGATCGTCTGAAAATCTGGCTGAGAGTTTGATTAGTCTATCCAAACCTCCCTTCTCGACAATAGCATTCTTATTTGTGTCGCTTCCAGCCAACTAATCAATAATAACAAATTAGAGGCACTGAAAAACATGAGCAAACATATATATATATATATCAAAAAAATCAAATCTTGGGATCTGCTAGTTTGTAATGAATATCAACTTGTGTTGTATCGAAGTACTAATCCTAAAGTGTTCACATAATTTAGGACATCTATACACGAACATAGTTGATAAAGAGAAAATAAATTGGTTTCCAAATAATTTTTTTTTTTCAAATTTAATACAAAGGCCTACTATTTACTTATCAATAGTTAAGTTCTCTAACACAAAAGAACAAACTTGACCTTACTAATGGATACTAGACACAAACAATAGTCAAAGATTCTAGATGAAGTTACAATCACTTAATCTCACATAACCAAAAGATATGAGGACTACAAGAGCTATATTTTGGTAACCGTGATACCATGAAAAAAATTTTAAAGACATAAATGACAACCAGGATATGTAGATCACATTTTCTGAGCTGTTAAAACATCATTAGATTTTTGTAACTCCATAGGGAAAAAAAAAAGAAAATACACTTGGTTAAGGTTTTAGACCTTGGAGAGCAAAGAACCGCAAGCTCTTGCAACAGTTTTGTTGCCTTGTTCACCACTATCATTAATACATTGAAGCAATGCATCAATGCCACCATTTTCGGCAATGGATTTACATATTTCATCCTGCAGCATGTTAAAGCCGTACTGTAAGAAAGAAAGAAAGAAAGAAAAAAAAAAACCCAATTTTGGGAATATTATTGTTGTAATCAGTAAGATTAAATGATAATACGCTTACATTGACAGCCACAGTCTTTAAAGCTATGCTTGCTGAAACTAGGCTAGGGGAGGTAAGCCCAGCATGCAATGGGTCCACGAGAGCTACTGCAACTCCTATCTTCGCAAATCTCCGTGCATAACCATAAACCTGATATTTGCAAAAGTTAAAGTTAATATACAGCAGTCTAAATCGATATGAATGCATAACCGGTACTGATTCTAGTTAACCACGTAAAATAACCAAAATCAAAAAATGAAAATTTGGATTGTCAACCAATTTTTAATCCTTTTTTACATAAGGCAAAAACAAAGTCAGATGCAATCTCTTGTGAAAAATTTCGGCTTACTTGTGAAGCCACAACACGATTATCATCAGGTGTGAGGAGAACGCGTATAGCATCATACACACTTTGAATGCTGACTTTACTCTGTCTGTTCAGAACTTGCAGGATAAGCTCATCAATTTTCAATTCCATGAACAACTCTTTTAGAATCTCATTTCCAGTTGCAGCTGCAGCAACTACAGAAAAACCACTATTCAATATGTCTAAATTTTCGCTACCATCATTTAAGATGCCCACCACGATTGAAGGTCCACTGCTGGCACGAAATGTTTCTGTACTTTGAAGATCTGCAGTTGAAAAGGACAAAACTTTCATGATAAGGAAACTACTAAATTTGTTATTTGCAAATTTTCTAGCTACCATAACTCACACACTACTTAAGGAAAATGCACAAACCGTAGATTTCATACCATGAAGCAAAGCAGCAATTGCCTTCAACGCGGAAACAAGAAGACCTTCATGCTTGATTTGAATCTTCGAACACACAGAACAGACCAATTCCACAGCTCCATTCCTCGTGGCTATTGCTGCATTTCCAGAGCCTTCTGCCCCACATAGCTCCACAAGCTTTTTAAGCAATTCCTCCATCTCATCCAAATTCTTATCATCACTTTGATCCTTGAAACAATCATCCAACTGCTTCAATCTATCCAAACACTGTACCACAGGATTATCCTTCACACTTCCCTCTCCAGGGACGCAAGTAACAATCCCTAACATACAAAAAACGAAACATACACACAATCAATTCACATTACTGTATAAGAACCTGAACTTCTAACAGTTCGATTCCGTTTGGTTACTGAGAAAATACGGGAAAATGTACCCAAAAAAAATCGGTTTTTCCCCCTCAAATTTACAATTTGAACAATTCATTGCTTGTTCTGCAAGTGAAGATAAAAAAAAATCCCAGGAAACCATAAAAACAACATTTCTCCTCACATTTTCCCGGGAAACAAACAGGTTCGCAGGAAGAAGAAGAAAAGGGCGGGTTTTTGATTTGGAGACATACCGGAGAGATCTACGCCCTGAAGAGTAAGGGTTTCGATGGCGTCGGTGAGAGCTTCGGCTGGGTCCATTCCAAGATCGTCTACGTTCTCCTTCACGAGCTCGTCGAAGGCCTCCTGAGATATCGTACGGACCGCATTCTTCGGTGGGCCCATCTCTCGCCCTCTGTCGTCTGATCTAACCGGATTAACGGCAATGGCGCCGATAGAGTGATGAAAGAGATCGACTTCGTGAGAACTGAGAAGTGAAGAAGAAGAAGGATTTGAATGTTTAAAGTTTTCAATTTGAAGACGAGGTAGACAATGATTTGGGATACCTTTTCCTGGCCCAGAAAAAGCTACAGGCCATGTACTGGATTTACGCAGCCCATCTTCGGACGCCTCGTCTTGGGCCGACAGACTGGGCCCAAACAATTCATTTGGAAAGAAGAACTTTCATTTTGTACAACTTCTTTTGAGGAAATTACAACCTATACCCCTTTTTTTCCCTAACCCATTACATTAGCACGTCTTTTTAAAAGTCATTACATATGTACTCCTTTTTTTTGGTGTAAAATATATTTTTACCCTCTATATTCAGGGTCATCTATATCAGTCTCTAAATTTCTTTATAATTTGTTATTTTATAGAGGGATAAAATAAGTAAAAAAGTGACACATTTGTAATGCATGTAAAACAGGGTATAAATGTTTTGATGCCTCATTTTAGGGGCATTCCTGTAGTTCCCCCACTTCTTTTTCCATGAAAAGTCATTTTTATCGTTGATTTAACATATATTGTAAAAAATACATTTTTACCTTTCTAAGTAAAATGCAAGAATAAAATGATTTTTCACCCTAAAAAAGTTATACAAATATAATGGCTTAAAAGTGGCGGTAGTTATGTAAATGTCTCATAAGAATAAGGAGAGTTTTGCATTTGAAGAATTATTGCACCGAAAATATCTTTACATTTCATTTGAAAAGGTAAAATTGTACTTTTGTTACATATGTTATGGATAAAATTGACTTTTCACTAAAAAAACAAAAAAGGGTGTTACGCAAATGTAAAGACTTAAAAAGTAGACGTAGGGGGTGATTTTTTTTTTTTTTTTCATTAAGTTTGACTGTTTGAGTGTAAAAATTCTATTTTTCAATATAATTAAATAGTGATGAAAAGTTTTGTGTCATATTTTCAAAGGTATTTTTTTTAAGAATTTTAAAGGGAATTTATTCAAAATAGACCATTCCCACATAGATTAACTCACAATAGACACTCCTATTTCTCAATAGACCTATTTTTACCTTTTTGCCCTTATGTTCTAAAAAAAAAAACTTAAAAATCAAATAAAACAAATAAACAAAATACAAAAAAAAAAAAAAACTAAAAACCCTATCTCTCCCCGATCTCTCTCTCTATCTCTCTTCTTCTTCCTCTCTCTGCCATCTTTCTCCATCTTTTCTGGTCGCCCACCTCCCCCTCCCCGATCTCTCTCTCATAAAAGTTACTAAACGCTAGAATGGAATCATTAAACTTCTATCCAATTGCTCTTTAATCCTTTTCCATTAGTGCTAAATTCCCTACCATTTTTATTTTGGAACTGTAGATGCATCCAAAATTTATATGATTCCCCAGCTTTGAGAACTTGTGCATACACTTAAGAAGCACACATGTAACCAAAACAAGTTAGCTATTTCATCAATATATGGTTTTATACTTTTCCTCATAGTCATCTTGTCATGTTATTTTAAAGATTTGTTAGGAAATACTAACACTTAATTTATTAACTTATGCGTTTGATTTTTATTGAATCTACTAAAAAATTTCATATTTTTGTGTCCATAGAAGTATGCTTTATGTGTCTTACCTTGCTTTAATTACTTATGGTATGACTTCTCGTGCCTTAGGGTCATGCTGTTATAAAAATGCATGTTTCTATGACCCATGCTCACACATTTTTGTTGCGTGTACCAGATGCAACTTAATCTAGCTGAGGCCGAGGCTATTATATCGTCCCTGTCCCAGTCTCAGCAGCCCTATCAAACCTGTAAATTCATTCTTGGTGAGTTGATCTAGCATTTAGTATTTTCCTGTGCTTTTCAAGTTACTCCTATCTTCATTAAGGTTATATGGTACAGATTAATGTAGCATTTGAACCCTCAAAAAAAAAAAATATGAGTTGAAAAATATTGTTCTTTCTTTTGTGATTGACTATTATTCAAATATGTGTTCTATTTCAATATTAGTGAGGCTTGGTATGCGTTGCTGTGGTAAATATAGTTTTCAATTGTGGTAAATGACTAGAGACAGTGTAAATTCTAGATTTATAATGTTGGAGTGTCCATTGGTAGGATGTATCATGTATCATGTATGTTGTATTAATTTATGGTTGCTTCCTTGTATATTTGTTTTAAGAAGGCTTACTTTTTTTTTTTTCTCTCTCTCTTTCTTTTATGGTTTCTTCCTTGTCCATTGTTGACATAATTTTCACTGACAAAGAACATGTTCAGCCAGGAGAGCACATACTCTATGAATAATGTGGCCCTACAAGAGTGAAATGATGTACTATTGTGCTACATTAATATTTGTTTTGGAATTATACAACTGCTATTGTGATTTAAACAGTATGCTATCTTGTCCTTGTGCTTATAATGATTTCTATTCCAGAGAATTCTCAGGTGGCAGATGCAAGGTTTCAGGCTGCAGCAGCTATTAGAGATGCAGCTATTAGGGAATGGGGTTTTCTTAGTAATGATGACAAGAGAAACTTTATTAGGTTGGACGTGCTTACTTGCATCTTATTGTGCTGATAATGATTTCTTACTCTGCTTTTCATCCGATTATCAAGTTTTCTTGAATAATACAAAATTAGACTTTTTACTATTTTGACTGCAGTTTTTGTCTGGCCTTTGTTGTGCAACATGCTAATTCTCCTGAGCGCTATGTCCAAGTGAAAGTTTCCTCTGTGGCTGCACAGTTGTTGAAAAGAGGCTGGTAAGTTATACATAATTATATATGCATGTGCCTAATAAAACAAATTATATGCATGTCCAACATCTTGTCATAGCCTTACAATTTCATGTCATTTGGATATGGGCCATTGTTGGGAAAGAAATTGATTTGAATGCCACACATGATTCACGGTATGGTACATTGTTGGTGTAGTTTAACAGGGATGCTCGTCTTTTGTAATTTATATGCTCGCATTACTTTTTGGACAAAGATCACTAATGACCCTTTAATTGGGCCAGATGTCTTAAAGTGGTCCATGTCTTTTCAAAATGCCCCAAAACGGCCCATATGAAAGAACAAATGACCCAAAATGGTTCATTTGTCCATCTATGTTATTTTTTAACGAAATTTTGGCTAAAGTGGCGGGATGTTTTGCGTTGATGACCAATTAATGAAAAAATTTGAGAAAAAATGTCATACCCCTTGTTGATTAGAATAGACAAGAGATGTTAAAAAGGGGGATTTGAGCTGCAAGAACCCGCAAAACTTCACCCCGTCTGGCCTAGTGTAGGGTATTTTTGGTATTTTCTTATTTAACCTTTTACATAAATACCCTTCAAAATCTAAAAATTGACAGAGATGGACGGATGGGCTATTTTGGGTCATTTGTTCTTCCATATGGGCCGTTTTGGCGCATTTTGAAAAGACGTGGGCCATTTTGGGACCGCATGCCCGATTGAAGGGCCATTAGTGATCTTTGTCCTTACCTTTTTATTGAACCTTTAAAAAAATCAGAAAATATTATAGCTCATATTCTATGTACTTTGAGAAAAATGGAAACCATCTTACTCTGCCCTATTTTGTATGTAGGCTTGAGTTTGCAGCTGCTGATAAGGAGTTATTGTTCTATCAGGTAATAAACTTTATTTCTGTCTATCAATTCTGTATTTGTATCATTTATTTTATCACGTGTATGCACACACATATGTAAATGGCTATTGAAGTCATTGACTATCTTTTCATTTCTTCTGTCATATTTTTTTTTGTTTAGAAGTTCTTGGTACCTCAGTGGTGGATTCATAACAATTAAGCACAAGCTTAGTTTTATACTGGAAAGGTTACGAATGAATTAGAGAAAATCTATTGAACTCGGATGATTAAGGGAAACCACATCTTATACTACTAATTGCCCTTGGGCTTGCACAGTACAATCTAGCTTAAACAAATAAACATTGAACTGGGCCTCTTTTTTTTTTTTCCAGCACTGAGTACCTTATTGTTGGGGAACCCAAAGTTAGCTTTCTAGGAAATTTTACTTGTTCTTTGAGATTGATGAATTAATGAGCGCATTATCATTTATTGTTTGGATAGTCTGACTTTTATACCGTTGAAGTATAATTAATGGTAATATTGACAGTTGTTGGCTTGACATTCTTTCTAACTTTTAGGCACTCTTTTCTTCAGTGTTTTCGTATAGAACTTCTGACAGTTTCACTTCTGCAGGTGAACCAGGCTATTTATGGTAATTATGGTGTAGATGTGCAGATCGCTGGAATCAATTTCTTGGAATCTCTGGTATAGATTTACTTCTAAAAGTATTGCAATGCTAGTTTTTGAGGGATTTTCATGGAATTTGGCATGCTTACTTAATGCTAGTTTCTTGTGGCTTTTGTACTAATGTTTATGAAATGTGACTGGATTTTGGACTAAGACTTCTTTTGCCTTAGGTATCTGAATTTTATCCTTCTACATCAAGTGTCATGGGCCTTCCGAGGGAGTTTCATGAACAATGTCGAAAATCAATAGAAAAGGATCACTTGAAGGTTTCTTACCTAGCGCGCATCATGCTCTCTTGGACATTTTGTTTTTATGCTGTTTTCCTGTTTATGACCTTCTTCTCTGTTTTTAATTTTATCTAAATGATAGATATTCTACTGTTGGGCGCGAGATGCTGCTTTTAGTGTCACAAATAGAATAATGGATTCCAGCTCTGCAATTCCTGAGACTAAACTATGTACTGCTTCAATCAATCTCATGCTTCAAATCCTGAACTGGGATTTCTCATACAACAACAGTGGTGCTGCAACCAGTGTGTTTGCAGTTGGAGTCCAGCAAGAGGGTGATTCACCTAGGAGGTCCGAGTGTAACTTGGTGCAGGTAACAAATGTTAAAGCGTACTGACAGGAAGTGCCAATGGATATTAGATAAGAAAAGAAATAGATTTAAGTCCTCGTGTTTAGTTATTGAATTTTTCTTTTTGTTTTCGTATTTATTATGCGTGTAGCCTGGTCCTGCGTGGCGTGAGGTTTTGGTTACAAGTGGTCATATTGGATGGCTCTTGAGTTTGTATGCCGCAATCAGACAGAAATTTTCATGTGAAGGTTACTGGCTGGACTGCCCTATTGCTGTCTCTGCTCGGAAGTTAATTGTACAGTTCTGCTCTTTGACAGGAACCGTATTTCCTTCTGGTAAAATTGTTTCCTTGTCTACCTGTCTAATAATTATTGCATATTTTATATTGATAGAGCCAAGAAATTCCTGGCATGAGTAAACTTATGATGCAATCATCCGATGAAGTATTTAAAAAATTCATGTTTTAGTTTAGTGTTTGGACATGATGTCATCACAAATGTAAATATGAGTGACAAAGTCAAGGTTTGATATGCTATTCCTGAAAAATGGTGGGTTTGGTTTGCAATATCTTTTCTCCCTACTTCTAGATGTTTTATTGACCTGACCTTTAAGTTGAACTTTTTATGTTACTTCATTAAATTCTACTAGTATTCACCTAATACAATTAACTTGCTCCATCTAGATAATGTGCAAATGCATGAGCACCATCTACTTCAACTGCTTGCTGGGATAATACAGTGGATTGATCCTCCTGATGTTGTTTCAAGAGCAATAGAATCCGGAAAGAGTGAAAGGTTATATCGCTGGCAATTATGTATTATTGTTGTGTGTACATATATATATATATTTTTTTTTCCTTTATATGTTTCCGAGTCTCTCACACTTGGTTTAGTCTTCAGTGAAATGCTGGATGGATGTCGTGCATTATTGTCTATTGCTTCTGTTACAAATCCCTCTGTGTTTGACCAGCTTTTAAAGTCAATGAGGTTAGTGGCTGAGCATCCTATACTCCTATAATTAATCACAATTTTATTAAGATAACAGTGTTCTGTACCAGGACTAGTCTACTGTTCTACCTCTGAATTAGGAACTTTTTTCCTTGGTATACAGGCCCTTTGGTACTATCACCCTCTTATCCACCTTGATGTGTGAAGTTATTAAGATTCTTGCTTCTAATAACTTGGAAGAGGAGACATGGAGCTGGGAGGCACGGGATGTATTACTGGATACATGGACTGCCCTTCTTGTGGTATTCTTCATAATGCTCCTATGTTCACATTTGTTATCATGTGGATATATTGTATTTTTACCATTGGATCAGGTTTGATTTAGAAATGGAGATGGATGTTAATAGTTCTCTGTTTTAAATGGTTATGTGCAGAAACAAACAGAGAAGAGGAGAGATCATAAATGCATGCAATTATTTTTGTTGTGTCTTTGTCAATCCAAAATATAATAGGGTTTTCTTTGGTTTGACGAAGCCTTTGTCCTAATGAATCTAGCAAACTTGTTAGTTCGAAGTTTATTTTTTTTAGTATAGCTGTCTATATTTTAATTTTGCATCTTTTTCTAACCTTTTTGCCATCATATTCAGACTGTGAATAGGGACAGTGGGAATGCATTCCTCCCACCTGAAGCAAAAACTGGTGCAGCCAATCTCTTTGCCTTGATTGTGGAGTCTGAGCTAAGAAGTAATTCTTTCACTTTCTTTGTTTGCTGGTTCAGCAATCACATTATTCAATTTAAGTGTATCACCATACATAACAGTGGGTCATTTGTGATATAGCCGCTGCTGCATCAGCATTTAACGATGATGTCGATACCTACTACCTTCAGGCTTCCGTCTCTGGTATGGTAGAACTAAATTAAACATATATGGTATTGGTTTGTACAGTATCACATCATGTCGGAGTTGTATTTTGTTTCTAATTCTCATTCTGCCATTGCAGCTATGGATGAAAGGTTAAGCTCCTATGCTCTTATTGCAAGAGCAGCAGTTGATTTCACAATTCCTTTTCTCTCTAGGCTATTTGCTGAGCACTTTGCACGACTTAATCAGGTGCTCTCTACTTTTGATTTCTGAAGTCAAAATACTACTGTAATCTGGCTTTCGAAGTATATTGAGACGGCATTTCGTTTCTATATGTTAGGTGATTCGGCCTGTAGGTTTTTCAATTAGACATCAGTTAGAATTCAAATTTCATTTGCTCATCAGGCCTGCTTTATGCTTCGTGCAAAAATGATAAATTTTATGTAGTGATGGTGTATCTTGTCAAAATTTAGGAAATTCATCAGTCACTGACCTCCATTTTTTTTATTCTTTGACATGTTATGGTTTTATTAAGATCAATTTCAGATGAAAGTGTAATTAAGCTATACTTTTGATAATTCGCTTTTAAGAAGAAAAAAAATAATGAACAGTTTGAACTGTGATGAAATATCTGTATAATCCAAAAAAAATTCTTTCTTTTTTCTCACTCGAAAGCAATCATATCTCATTGGGACATCTTTCCGATTGTTTTGACATCTCTTTTGCAATTTATTCAGTTTCCTTCTTGATATTATATCATAAAGTTAAAATTTCGGTAGCTCATATCTCAAGTTTTCACTTTGTGTTTAGGGAAAGGGCATTATTGATCACACTGAAACTCTGGAAGAACTTTACTCATTGCTACTAATCACTGGGCACGTAATTGCTGATGAAGGGGAGGGAGAAACACCTTTGGTAACTTTTTAATATTTTTGGTTGTCTAAGATTTTTCTTATTTCTTCAATCTGCATCCATTCTGATGGACTATACTTGAATGCAAATATATTGTCTCCCTAATATCTTATCCATTATTTGTTTTTACAATATTTAGTGTTCATTTTTGTTTTAGGCTGAGGAAAAAGGGAAAAAAAATTGGGTTTTTTCTAATGGAGTTTAACTTTTAAAAATAATTGTACATGGAACTCCTTGTGTAAATTACGATTTTGTTTTCACTTATTGTGGTATAATAACGATATTTCTATCATCACACATTATTTTTCTTCTGTTTTTTAAACATTTTATTTTCCATTGTATTGCCATTTTTATCTTAATTGGACTGTTTAGTGCTACTTTTTATATGTTAATTGTTAATACATACTTTGTCTTTCATCTGATTCTTACCTCATTATGATGGTTTGCATGATATTTCGGCTATTTATATTCCAGGTTCCAAATGCTATACAAACCCATTTTTCTGATACTGTGGAGGCAGAAAAGCACCCCGTTATTATACTTTGTAGGTAAAGTTCTGTTCCATAATGGATTGTTTACTATAAAGATTTATTGTGATCATCTTTCCATCCCCTTGGTGAAAATGTGATAATAAGCTTGTCAAGCTACTACAGTGTTTAGATCATACAAATTCTTGGTCTCTTGGCTTCTTTGATATCAGCAGTTACAGCCCTTCTCCACATGTCGCCCATTGCAAAGTCCCTGTTGCACTATTTCCAAACATTTGGCATGTTAGTCAAATTGAATCACATATCTTTTTCCATGTTATATACCCACATCCTTGTTTCTCTGTGAATATGTATGTTAGTATTGCTGTTAAATGCCTTGTCAACAGTGTAGAGTGCCCCATCCATAAATGTTGAAAATACAATCATGGAAATGTCTTTCCATTGTGTAATTGTGGGTGCTTTGTACAAACAGGTGGATGGACATTTCCCTTTTCTTTTGTTTTTCTTTTTCGAGTGCATTATGGACTAAAAATATATTATATGGGCATGGAAGGTTTTATTATATATAAGATTTATATCACAAGATGTCACAACTAATGTGTATGTATTTTCCAAAATTACAATTATAAACAATTACCTTTCTTCATTAACCATTGAATATTTGAACTGATGTATGGGGAATAATTGGCCTCTTTGAGATACTTATATCATTTGATCCAAAGTCAGCATTCGTTGTGAAATTTATAACATAGTTGGCCTTCTGTTTGCTTCGTGAGCTCTCATGAGAAATCTGAAACAGAGTTATTCTTTCGATTTAATCATTGTATTGAAAAAATTATTAATTTGTGTTGCCCTTACTATTTCATGTAGTTCAATTATAAGATTTGCGGAGCAGAGTTTAGATCCAGAAATGAGAGCATCAGTTTTCAGCCCTCGACTTATGGAGGTAATACATGAAATCCTCTTTAAGTTTCATGAAAATCAGAATAATTAGTTTAGCTAGCATAGAGCAGGTGGTTGGGATTTGGGAACTTAAGCATGTGAAGTCGTTAGAGTCTATTAATTGTAATTATGTCAGCAACTATTTTAAAGAGCTTGGATTATTGTTAAAAACAAGTTTTAAGAAGCCCCATTCTAGTTTTCTAGCCATGCTATAGATTAACTTTTTTTTTTGAGCTTATGCCCTTTTGCAGGCTGTTATATGGTTCCTCGCCAGATGGTCTTGTACGTATTTAATGTCTCCTGAAGAAAATAAAGACATGATCTCCATGAAAGTGTTGCTCAGCTATTTCGGACAACATAACCAAGGAAAACATGTGCTTAACATCATTGTTCGCGTATCACTGACAGCTCTGGTATTATATCCCGGAG
>WUAT03061064.1:0-13479 GCA_010015005.3 Ulmus americana
CGAATTTAGAAAGGATTCCTGGAACCTTGTTATTTCTCTTATTGAATTCTTCATCATATTTTCACAAATCATTATTACAATTTCGTTCACAAAACTCAGATTTTCTCCCTTAGAACTTTATTGCTTAGAATTAGAGTTTACATTTTCTCTTGTAGTTTACATTCCTCATGGGATCGACACCTCAGCTATACGCAATAACCGCGTGTAAAGTTGAGCGTAATCACCAAACACTAAAATACAACTTTTAAAACTCACAGCACTTTAAAGCACAATTTACCAAATATCCAACTGCTTTGTGGCACATCAGATTATTTCTCTACTACAACTCAACAACAATATTTTTAAAAGCATATCAATCCCAAACTAGCACAATGTCCTAATAGTACTAGTAGAAGACTAAATGACCTTTTCCTAGGCCAAGTGAGAAAGCACGACATAACTCAAAAGCTAGGCTATATATATATATATATTGTAGAAACTGGGGGTATAATCTCTCCACCAATTTCCTGCTCTTCCTTTTATTCTATTTGTCATCGATCTCTATATTTGCTACCTAAATCAAAAATGGGAAGAGGAAAGTTCAAGGGCAAGCCTAATGGCCAACATAACTTCTCTACTCCCAAAGAGCTTATCGCAGGTACCTCATCTCACCCAGAAGAAGTAGAGTTCGACAAGGAGGAGGTGGAAGAAGTAGAAGAAGATGAAGAAGTGGCAAAACGTGGAAAAAGGCATTCAACGACTCATAGAGATTGAAAATCCCAATTTATCGAAATCAAAGAATGTAAAAGCTAAGAATGTGGATATGGAAAAGAAAACTGAACTCTCGAGACGTGAAAGAGAGGAGATAGAGAAACAAAAACGTCATGAGCAATACATGAAGCTTTAAGATCAAGGAAAAACAAAACAAACAAGAAAAGATTTAGAACGCTTAGCACTCATAAGGCAACAAAGAGCTGAAGTTGCTAAAAAGCCCAAGAAGAGAAGGTTGCCAAGAAGCAGAATAAATTGATGGCACCTAAATGATTAGGTTATGGAAAAGCTAAGTTGATTAGTATTGGTTACTTTATTTTCCCTATTTATTTATAATGAACTTTTTCTTTTCCCCTTTTATGGCTCGGTTCTTTTCGCTCTTTTGACCCAACCTTATTTTGATGATTTGAATACTACTTTGAACTACATGTCATTCTTTTTTCTATTTTTCCTGTTTCCTTACTTTTCATATTTTACCTATTTGAGTTATGATAAAATCATGAAAAGAATACTAGATCAGAATCATAATTCAAATTTTCCCATTTTTTCTATTTGAATCATGATTCAAATTACTAAAAAGAATATTATTTTAGAATAATGTTATGTTAAAATCACTAAAAGAACATGCCCTATATATAAAGGTTGTTGGTTTCTTTCTTATTTCTCATTCATTCTTTTTTGTAGAGTTATTTCTCATTCATTCTAAAGCTTCTGGTAGGTTTTTTATTTTTATTTTTTATATTAATTAGGGGTATGCAAGACCATCTAACATTCACCGTAAACCGATTGATTCAATCTAATCCAATCTAATAAGAATTGGATATCCAATAGAAATTGACTGATGATTTTTAAAATCCAATTGAATTGAATTGTATGGCGAATTGATGGTGTGAAAATCTAATTTTCAATCGACCGACCAAAAAAACTATTATTTTTTAAGTTTTAAATAAAAGTTATGTACACACATTAAGTTTTTATTTTCAAAAATTTGGATTATCCAATGTTCATCCAACAATCATCCAAATTGATCAAATCCAATAAATTTTTGAATTGTATTGGATATTATATGAACTAATACATGATATTGGATCTGATGACAAAATTAACATCCAATTATATATTGAATTGAATGATAAATGACCCAAAAAGCATTGGACACCGACCGATATTTTCTTGATTTAAATCTCAAATTCATATTAATACAAACTAAAATAATTTAAATTGCTAAAATAAACGGTTTCAAAATTCATGACCAAAAGTAAAAAAAAAAAAAAAAAATTCCCTTTTATTTTTGAACTACCACTTTGTGAAGAAAAAGATAAAATACAGTTTGAAGAAAAATGAAGAACGAGTGTGTTGGATGGGGTGCAACTCATTATATCCCCCAAAATTGTTTAATAAATAATAATAAAAAATGTTCTACGTTTTGTACCCATCAATTGAGTGGAATATTATGAAAAATATAGGAAATTAGTTAATACACTAGTTGATTTAACATCAGGTATACTACATTTTGTAACATCAGCAATTTGCACTTTTGCATTCAAGAAAATATTTTTCTAAATGGACCAGTCATCCGACATGAGAGGGGTAATTTTGTTAAATTATTGAATTCAAAAGACACCAATAATATTTATAGAAAATATAAGGATGAAAACGTTAAATTTTGTCTGGATTGATGTGGATAACTAATTTGGGCTGGGTGAGCTTCCATGGGCTGGGCTGGCTACTAATATCTTAAATTTCTCATTTTTTTTCTTCTGAAAAATACCAAAAGGTTCTATTATTTGTAAAAGGATATTTCCCAATGGGTTTATGGTAAGAAACTAAGAATCGTAAAACCCAAAACCCTACAACTCTATCTCCCAGACTTCACTTCTCCGTCTGTTCTTCTCCCATTTTCTCGTTTATCTTCTCCTACTTCTTCCATTTCCAGTTCCTGTTCGCTTCAGAGTTGAATGGCTAAGTAAGTTGAGCTTTCGTTTCTACAAATTCATGGCAATTTCAATCTCTTTTTCTCTTTCTACACTCCACAACCAGAGCTAATTTTCTCATGTCTGTTTATTTGTTTTTTTTTTTTGTTCAATTCAAACTGAAGCTTAATTTCTCTTGCTCTGCTATGTTTGTTTTTGATTATCTGAACGCTTCTAAAACCATTTTTATATGTTCCCAACAATCTTTCATCGTTTCTTACCAATTTTTGTGTTCATCCCTCATATTTGCTCAAAACCCTTTTTAAATTTTCATATTTAATTTTCTTATTAACAGACGTTTAATCCAATTTTCATGTCCATCCTCCAGAAATTGTGAATTTGCTACAAGCTTAAATTCTTTTTCATTTTAATTTTAAACATAAAATTATTTTCATATATATAAATATTTCTAATTTATTGACTCATCTAGTTGTTTCAGCAACCACTGCAAATACCTATGCATTCTGGCACTGGGTGTTCCTTTTTTTTTTTTTTTCAGCTATTTAATTAATATTAATTAATTTATGTTTAGTTCTTTTTTCTCAAGTCTAGATGAAGTTAAGAATTCTATGGATTAATAGCATATCTTCTGCTTCGTTTGGTGGTAAATAAGGAGAACAATTATGAATGTCAGTGTTTCTATCACATTTTTATAGAAGCTTAGATTCTACAACTTAAGAGTTGTTTTATTGTTTTTTAACTCCATATAGGCAATATAGACAATATTTATAAGCATTGTTTGTGCTCGCTATACTTTATAGGCTTATTCAAACATATTATGGAAAGGGTAGCAATAGCATATCATGGTGTAAAATTTTGTTGTGAAAATTTCAAGAAGTCCCGTGTTGTAGTCGTAGTTTTGTTTGTTGTTTCTGTTTTAAAGTCGCATATTTTATTTTTATTTTTATTTTTTTAAAAAAGTTATTTATTTTTGCAGATACTGGAAATTCTAATTTTAGATATCCACGAAAGAAGAACATGGAGATTAAGAGAAAAACACCCATACAACTTGATGTCCTTGAGAACTTGTACTTAGGTACCAGTGTAATCTCTATCTCTCTCTCTCTCTAACAATTAAGATTTTAATCACAAAGTTGAATGAAACCAAATCAAATATTGAGTTCTTCAAGAAAATTCTCACGAAGGCAAGCTATGTGCTCATGCAATCTAAAAGCTCAATAAAATGACCGAGATAAAAAGAATGTCATTCTCATGCCCAAAGAGACAAAGAGCTCATGATACATTGTTTTATATCAACAATAGATGGTTTTTATTTTCAAACTTCCTTCTATTATTTTTCCTTAATGACCTGCCAAACATTTAAAAGCAATCATGGACCCAATTTCTACTAATTTCCTAAGAACTCTGTATTTAGATCAAGAGAGAAGCTTTTATGTCACAGTTTCTTGCTTGATTTGGTCAAAATATTTTGCTTTCTTCATTTTTGTTCTGTTTTCATGGTTTTTTTTTTTTTTTTTTTTTGTTGGAAGAGGCTGTGGCTGCAGATTTGCTTTGTTTCTTATCCAAGCTTGTAGGCTGCGGCTGCAGTACTTCTCAATTGAAGTACAACTGTTGTTGTTAAACTTAACATTTTATACTGCCTTTCTTGCTTAAGATTATTAAAACCTTAACATGCTTCTGTGCAACTATGAGAAAATTGATAAAAATGATACTGTTTTCCAGAGTTCATGGTTTTGGTGACATTAGATCCTCCTCTCTCAGATGTTCTGATGATCTTACATTATGCTTTGTGAAACAGAGGACAAGTATCCTACGCAGGCAGCAATGAAAAATCATGCAGTTGCTCTGGGGTTGACTTACAAACAGATCCAGGGTTGGTTTGTTGAGAAGAGGAGAAAGGAGAAAAGAGAAAATAAAATTACTAAATTATTGCATTCTACACCAAGTAAGAAATTCTCCATACACGGTGGAAGAAATTTATCAGAGGTTGCTGCTAGAATGGTGGTCAAACAAGCTTCTTCAACTTCAAGACATAAACAGTCATCTAAGGTTAAAATGTTCTGTAAAGATGGTCCTCCCCTTGGGGTGGAATTTGATTCTATTCCTTCGAGGGCATTTTTCAACTGCAAAGGTATACTGCAGAATGCTATTATTTTACTCTAGATATAATTAGAAGTACTTGACTGAAAGTTATTATAATAACATGATAAGGGGCATACAGCTATACAGTAGATTTTCTCATCAATCATTATCGGTGGCAAGATGATCTGTTTCACTGTTTGTGGTTCTGTATGAGTACTGAATCAAACTTTTGAACAAGAGTTAGTTGGTATTTCTGGTGTGTGTTGAAGGTTTTTATAGTTGACCTTGTCGATATTTTCTTGGACTCTATTTTTCATTTTGGTTTAACTGTATACAACTTTTTTTTGTTGTATCCCTTTGGATTTCCTTATGTATGCATATGTTATGTGCTCTTTTAGATCCTGGAGATCCTTATCCTGCTTTCAAAGAGAACCAAAGTGCAAATAAGAGGAGGAAGGTAACCGGGAAGAAAACTTTACCTGGCTTCTTTTTTGTATGATTTTCTCATCTTCTGTAGGCCAACCTTTCTGCTCCCCTTCCTGGGGAGTGGCAGGCACCATCTCCCCTGTTTCTTACATAGATTCTTTCCTTTTAATTAGGTTTCCGAGCAAGCTGTCACAAGTACTGCTTGTAATGACATAAATGCTCCAGCGAAAAGGCATGGTATGGGTAAAGGTTTGATGACAGTTTGGCGGGCAACTAATCCTCATGCCGGAGATATTCCTACTGGCATTGATTTTGCAGATGTTGAAGTGACTGGTGTATCACCAAACTCATCATCTGTATCACATGGCTCGCTAGTCCAAGTTAGAAGACCACTAAAACAAAACATTCGTACTGTAAGTCATTTAACCTGTTTTTCATATGTTTTATTTTCTTGCAGATATCTGGATAAATACTTGTTGATTGTATATTTTTGAATTTCATGTTTCTGTGTTTTTAGAAAGTTGACTGAAAAGTGGGTTTCTCATATAGAAGCAGGAAAGGCTACGAAGCAAATTACAAGAAAAGAAGAAGAATTTTATTAGAAGAAGAGAGGTAAATAATTATTTTTATTTTAATCTGGTGTTTAAATTGGTGACTATTGCGACATAAGCCTTTGCTGTTATTTGCCAGGTGGTATCTTATGAGGATGGCAATCAGAAGCTGCCACAAAATAAAAATTGTGAACTTGCTTTGGAAGAAGCAGTGTCTAAAGAAACATTTCAGCAGATTTCAATGCTTATGGATGACGAAGAGCTCGAGTTGAGAGGATTAGAAACTGTACCGGATGTACCAGGTTGTTCAGGTCATTTTACCACTAATGGACTGCGAAGTTGTTCACTTTGCAAAGGTTGGTTTTGAAGCTTAATCAGTTATCCTAGAAGCTTACTCTTTTGGGTTAAACAGTTCTCTAACATGAATGAAAGGAATCTGTTGTCATTTTCAGATATGTTGGCTGAATTTCCACCCAATTCTGTTAAGATGAAGCAACCTCTCAGCTCGCAACCATGGGAATCATCTCCTGAAATTGTCAAGAAACTCTTTAAGGTGTGTTGTGTACTCGTGCATGTACAATCTTTCTCTTGCTAGTGAGTCATTTCGAAGCATAATGCATTAAATTAAAACTTGCTTGGCATCTTTTCTATTGCATTGCTTTGTTCTGTGTTTGAATATCTTAATCATACAATTGATATGTCTATTTACACCAACATGCCTGAAAGAGCAATAGCTCTGGATATATTTGAGATGACACTTTGTTGAACTTTTACATATTGTTGGCTTTATTCTAAGAGAAAGGGTTAATTTTTGTTGGCCAGGTTTTCCATTTCCTATATACTTATTCTCTACAAGTTGATATCTGCCCCTTCACCCTTGATGAGTTTGCTCAAGCATTTCATGACAAGGTTATATGTTATCTTTGATTCAATTTTACATTTTATTGGGACTCATGGGTAGCTTAATCTTTGCTTCTTCCTACATTCAGTTGGTTTGATATTTCCTTTAACATGCCTGTTAGGATTCGTTGATCCTTGGAAAAATTCATGTGGCCCTTTTGAAGCTTCTTCTATCTGATATTGAAGTGGAGCTTAGTAGTGGATTTTTACCTCAATTGAGCAAATCTTGCAATTTTCTTTCCCTACTTCACTCGGTAAGTGGGTTTGCAAGTGCGCACACACGCACATACGGGTTGTAAGCTTTTAACAGTTAATTTAGTAAAACAGTGATATTTAAAGTTAATTTACCAAATATGGATCAGGTAACTATTCATTTAAGTCACTGGTACCTCGATTTGCGATGATAAATATAAATACTATTTTTGGTGGAACCTAAAAAGATTTGATTATTTATTTATTACCATATTACTACTGTAAGTCACATCTGAAAGCATGCATTAGCAGAAAAATAGAATTTGATGCAACTTAAATGTCAAAGATATGATCTGAGAGATTGCTGATAAGTTCTTTTCTTTTCCCCCCAAAATAGTTAAAAATCTTAGATGACATTTGAACAATCACTCAGCTGGTAGAACACTTGTTGTCCAATTGAATACATGTAAATTGCTAAAGTGTTCAGGACTGGAAATAATTTTTTAGATGTATTTTAGGTGTTGGACTTGGGCATCCTTAACTTTTTATAAGTTTTGTTATCTACTGAACTGAAAAATGGTTAAGATGAATATGTGGAAGTACTCAGTACTCTGGCAACTTCAATGATGATTTGGCAGGTTGAAACTAAAAAAAGTTCTCTGGAGTTCTGGAGGAGATCACTAAATCCTTTAACATGGACGGAAATACTGCGCCAAATACTGTTTGCAGCTGGTTTTGGGGCAAAGAAAAATGCTTCTAGGAGGGAAGCTCTTAGCAAGGTACGTCAAATCATGTTTTATATAGGATGTTGTGATGCATTTATTATACGTACCTTGAACCTTCTGTAAATCACTTTTATAAATCATTCTTTCTGCATATATTTTATTTTTAACTTTTAGGGCCTTTTGGATAACTTGAGAAAAATAAAAAAATAAAAAAATAAAAATCATCCAGGGTGGAGATTGTCTCAAAAATTTATCTTTACACAATATCTACCCTTTGATTTGTTATTTATTTATTATTATTTTTTTAATTAAAAAACCAAGGAACAAAAGTGAATCCAAGCAAGTCCTTAATTACTTTGCAGTGTCAGTGAGTCAATATGCATATCTTGTAGAGATGCATTTGATTTGAAATTTAATGTCCCATGTCTGCATGTACAGGAAATGTATCTTATGGTGAAATACAATCTACATCCTGGTACTTTGAATGGTGAGCTATTTAGAATCTTGCTAGAGCAAGGAAATAATGGGTTGAAAGTTTCTGAGTTGGCAAAGTCTTGTCAAGTAAGTTGATGAAATACACCATTTATATGCTTGAGAAAGAGTAGAAGCAAGTTGAACTCATATTACTTTTTGTTTTTTTGGTCTTGAAGATTGTTGATTTGAATCTGGCCAACACTACTGCGGAATTGGAGAGCCTAATATGCTCAATGCTATCAAGTGACATAACATTGTTTGAAAAGATTTCTTCATCCACTTACCGTCTACGTATCAACTCTATTTTAAAGAAAGTTGAGGATTTTCTGTCAGATACTGAGGACTCTGGCACCGTTGATGATGACCTGACTGAGAGTGGCACATGTAGCAGTGATGAAGATTCTTGGTGTAATGCAGGAAATTCCAGTCTCACAAAAGTGAAGAATTTGAACCATGATAAAAGTAAAAGTGACATACTTAAAGTTAACACTGAAATTGATGAGAGTAATTCTGGTGAAGCGTGGTTATTAGGACTCATGGAAGGTGAATATTCAGATCTAACCATTGAAGAAAAGTTGAATTCCCTGGTGGCTCTGATTGATCTTCTTCATGAAGGATCCAGCATCAGGATGGAGGTAATCCATAGATCTGGCATGGATTTTGAATATTCTTTCATATTTTTTCTTCATTCCTGTAGCAAAATGACCTTGGAATGATAGTTGACCCATTCTTTTAATAAGGATATTTGACTGGAAAATCAACTATATTACTGCAATCTATAATAGCTATGATGGGTTACTTGAAATCTTTCATCAACATGGGCTGTAGATTTAGTTCAACTAGTGTGATCATCAACAGATTATCTTATTAGGCATATGAGTTTGTAAGTGTAATATAGACTGTAGATTTAGTTCAACTAAGTATGTGGCCATAGGCATCTCTACATCTGCATTTATAACATCACTCTCAAACTGAGCAATTAATTCTAATGACTGCTGTTCATGCTGGAAACTTCTCAGTTGTGATTATTAGTGATTTAATCTTTTATTTTTATTTTCTTATAGCTGTTAATATCTAGAAACAACTTCTCTCAGTAGTTACCTTTTCCATATTTGTTTCAAGTATGATATCCTCGTTAAAACTTAAAAACATTTCATACAGGATCCAACAAATGCTATTACTGAATGCATTCCCAGCATCTACAATTCTGGTTCGGGAGCAAAAATTAAAAGGTCATCAGCCAAGCATCCTAGCCTGCTGGTGCCATCTTGGGGGTATTTTGGACAAATACAAGGTGTAAAAGAAGGATACACATATTTGAAGCATCATGCAATAGACTCTTCAGCATCATTTTCAAAGTTCTATGAAAGATTTTCTGACAAAGGAAAAAGTGGAAAAGAAACAGAAATGTGGGAAGGTGCACATCCTATGCAATCTGTCTTTTTGGGGTGTGATCGTAGGTACAGTAGATACTGGCTTTTCTTAGGCCCCTGTAATGCAAATGATCCAGGCCATAGAAGGGTTTATTTTGAATCTTCTGAAGATGGTCATTGGGAGGTGATTGATACAGAAGAGGTATTTCTTTCCTCTTTTGTTTTGTTTTGTCTTGTTTTTTGTTTCTTTCCTTCTCTTGTATGTGTTTATATAGTTTTTCTAAAATTAATTCTGAGAATTGCATGTACTTTTTTTCGGCTTTTGTAGCTGTTTACAAGTTATGCTTGTTAGTGAAAATTTACACGCGTACTGAGATCTTACCGGAAACTAGTAAATTTCCTTTATTAATCTTGTTGTCTAAAGTGATTGCATCTTAACAGATATGCGACTGTTAGTGTCTTTTTGCAAAATTTGACCCTGGCTTTATTTGAATGCAGGCTTTGTGTGCCTTGTTGTTAGTTTTGGATGACAGGGGTAAACGCGAGGCTCTCCTCATTGATTCTTTGGAGAAACGGCAATCATCTCTGTGTCGAGCAATGTCAAGTAGAATGGTAAACAACACTGGAACCAAAAATTCGACACAATTTGATCCATTTGACCTGGATATGGTTAGGGAAGACAGTTATTCTCCAATATCTGATGTAGAGAACAATTTAACCATGACTGATATAACTTGTAATTCTATGCCTTCGTCTGGGGCTGTCGTTCTTCAAGTTGGAAATAAGGGAGAAGAACAAAAACAAAAATGGAGGCGTCTCCAAGCATTTGATTCATGGATATGGAATTCCTTCTACTTGAATCTGAATGCTGTTAAACACGGCAAAAGGTCATATTTTGATTCGCTTACTAGATGCGAATGTTGTCATGATCTGTACTGGAGAGATGAAAAGCACTGCAGAGTATGCCATACAACATTTGAGATTGATTTTGATCAAGAGGAAAGATATGCTGTTCATACAGCCACATGTAGGAATAAAGAAGCTACCGATGTGTTTCCAAAGTTTAAGGTCCTTTCATCACAGATTCAGTCACTTAAAGCAGCAACTTATGCAATTGAGGTAGGATATCATTTGTTTATTAGCTTTCTATATGCTTCTTATATATGCCAGTGTATCATCCAATTTGCAGTCTCAGGGTTATAGTAATTTGCTTGACTTGATTTAACTGGGTAAAATTAGGATTCTAAAGGATCACTGTTATGTTCTCTAATGATCAAAGCAGTTATTAGGCCCTCAATATGTTAAGTCTTTTAAAATTTAAGGATTAATGGTTATAATACTTTTTTTCTTAAAATCTAAGTAAAGCCTCCAAAACTTCCATCTTGTTTAGAATATTTTCCAATTTCCTTCCTTTTCCTTTTTATTTTTTAATTTTTTTAAAATATCCTTTTAATTCAAAAGCTAAAAGATTTAAAACTGTTCTGCACTTATTTTATTAATCTGCCTCATTTTTTTCTGACTTTCGTGCTTCTCTACATTAAAAATTTCTGTAGAAAAGGTGTGAATCCACAATTAAGAAAAAGCAAACTTCCTGATCGGATAATCAAAGCTGTATGTTATTCTTAAAACTTTTACATGCAAAGTTCCACTTGGAAAAATATTCTTAATATCAAAATAAGAGCTGAAAGAAAAAGAAAAGGGGTAAAATAACCAAGAGTTCTAAAGAGGCAACTTAAAATCACGGGGATAAGTGTTTAATTATATCTGGTTCAATAACTTCTGCTTATTTGATCAGATAGATGACTTTTATGGTTACATATGCACATTTTCATGAATTTTTGTTTGCCAAATTGTCATCTCTCAAGCTTTTGGACTCCATGATAAATTCTTAACTTTTGAAGAATAATGGTTCCCACTTCTCTTTATGCGTGCAGTCGGTTATGCCCGAGGGTGCCTTGATAGGTGCTTGGACAAAGTCTGCTCATAAGTTATGGGTCAAGCGGCTGAGACGCACCTCATCTCTGCAAGAACTTTTTCAGGTTAACTAAACTGCCTTCGATTTTTCTTAAATGCATATTTCATCTTGCATTTTCTTAAATACTTATTTCATTACCTTGAGAGAAAGCAGTAGTTTTGCTGTGTGTTCCTCCCGGAAATTGTAAATCTATCTTTCTCTAAGATGGACTTTCCGGGTACTTTGTCAGATTTTTCAAGGGTTCGTCTTTATTTTCTGTACAGGGGCATGTGTTTTTACTTCACTTTTGTATCCTTTTATATATATATATAACATTCTATTTATTATGGTGAAGAAAATTCTTATATTTTGCAGGTACTTGCTGATTTTATTGGTGCCATCAATAAGGACTGGTTGTGTCAATGCGATGTAATGCAAAGTTCTTACAATGTGGGTGAAGAAATTATTGCTTGCTTCATGTCTTTGCCTCAAACCACATCTGCAGTTGCACTCTGGTTGGTTAAATTAGATGCCTTAGTATCTCCCTACTTGGAAAGAGCTGACACTGGACGAATACCGGGAAGCCTTTATCAGAAGTAAAGGTATTACCTAGTTTTCAATAGTATTTTCCTCAATGGCATTTGAAACATCATAAACTTCGGTTTGGGTTTTGGTATTTTTAGTTGGGTTTCTTGTTTATATCATCTTCGTTTGATAGGTGTATTCAATTGCAATTTCAATTGTTGGATAATTATATTCGTGATACTGAAGTTTTGAAACAGCTGCTGGCTAATGTTCAGTTGAAGATATATACTGTTTTATTTGGAAAATGATATGGAGCAAAAACAAGAAAACCAAAAATCGATTCTGTTTATTTTGTTGGAGGATAAATTTTAGCTAGGTTAATAGAGTTTCTGATGTCTGCTACTCCAACAATTACTATCTTATTACTGGAAATGGCTTCTCAAAAGTGCTAAATCTTTCTCTCTCCAAGTGCTTCCTTGTCCTCTTTTGGTGTTTTCATCTCTGTTCCTTTAGAATTTCCATGATTTGGCCAATCTGGCTTGAAAGCCGATAAAATACTATTTAAATATCCCTTGTAATAGAAGTCTTTATTTCCCATAACAGAAAAAGAAATATCCCTTTTCTTATGAACCATAATAATGATAATTACTTGAGAGCTTTCATGCATGTTAAATAATTACGTTCTTGTTTTGTTTTGAGTATTGTTTTCTTTAACTTTCGCAGGCTCATATGCTGGTAAGACATGATAAATTTGTCTTTTGAGGAGTGGAGGTGCATACTCGTCATCTTTACATGGATTTGCCTACTCATTGTTGCTACCAAAGTTTCTGAGTGGTTAGATGTACAGCTTTTAGTTAGTATAACTCTTTGATGGGCGTCGAATGTTCATCGGCGACCCTTCGTTTTGGTCCATCTTCCTGTTCAAAGAATATTTAGTTCATACTTGTTTTGGTATCGAATACATTCGATTTTTTCTGTACCTGTTCTACTTTCTGTACGGCGGACTTGACATTTTGTCTAGTGTATAGTCTAAAATAAGAAAAAGGGGTTATGAAGTTTTGGCATTCTCCGTGTCTTTCTATTTTACTTCTATTATCTTCTAGGATTAATTGCGCATATGGCCTGTAACCTTGATGTGGTTCTGATGGGGCAAATAAAATCAAGCCACATGTCTATCTAATTGGACGAGAGAAGCATCCGAAGGTGCCGTGTGTCAAACATCAGAAGCTTAAATCATTTAAGGGCTAATTACATATTGATATCCTTAGTTTAACCAAACATCCAGAAAAAATCATTAATTTCAGAAAACTGGATGGAGTGCCCTCAGTTTAACCATAAATACAAAAAAAGGTTTAAGTTCACATGCTTCTATAAAAATTCCGAAATTATCCTTATATATATATATATATTTTTTTTTTTCACTCCGCGACCCAAGTGACTCAGCCAGTCACCGACCCCCTTCCCCTTGTCGGTTAACCCACCCTTCGTCGTAGACCCACCCTCACCGGAACAACCCAGGCCGCGACACATCCAAATCGCGTTGTGACCTAGCCTCTTCAGATCTAGTCGCCGCCTTCGTCTTTAGATCCAGTC
>WUAT03061175.1:0-13477 GCA_010015005.3 Ulmus americana
TGTTTGTTTACCCTTAATGTGGGCTTGTGGGGATTTTTAAGAAAAGACCAATAAAAATAAATCAAAAATAATTTGAAAATTATTCCTCAAAAAAAAATTTTGGTTGTGTTACTTCAGCAAATTTCTCTAAGTTTTATTTAGCAAAATAATAGGGTCTGTTAGTAATTTTTTTAAAATACAAAGTCCAAACAACTAGAGTGTACCAAAATGTAATTTCAAGAGTGTTCAAAAAAAAATTCTAAAATGTTCTATAAACTCTAAAGGCTAATACCAAAGTAGCCTTTTTGTGTGGAAGGAAGTGGGTCAATCTATCTATCACAATGCTGTAAAAAAGGAGTGTGAAAGCCACGCTTCCACGTAGATCCTTTCCTAAAGTTTCCACTTCCTTTTTCTTCTTCTCCCCATCTCATCTCTTATCTTCATCTTCTTCTTCTTCTTCTTCTTCAAAAATGGCTTTGCAACTACAAGCATCCACCACAAGAGGTTTGGGCTTAGAAGCACCCAGTGTAGCCCAGAAACGACACTCATCTTCCCGCCGTTTAGGTCTCGAATCTTCGATGTTATCTTCGTCGTTGAAGCTCGTGATGGTTTCTCCTTCTCCAAAGCTACACAAACAGCCTAGATTCTCCATGAGAGTCGCATCCAAACAGGCCTATATCTGCCGTGATTGCGGGTTTATCTTCTATTTCTCTATTGTATATCCATTTTTATTATAATTAAATTCAATCTATTTTTTTTAATAGTTTATTTAATTTTAATTTTGTTGAACTTGGCAGGTATATATATAATGATAGAAAACCATTTGACAAATTACCTGACAACTACTTCTGTCCTGGTAACTTTAATTCTCTTCAATTTTCCATATTCATATTAGCTTGTTAAATTTTCTATTTTTTCTTTATTATCATTAAAAAATAATAATTCTTACACATTTTGTATAGAAGGATAATGTTTTATATTTTACGTGAATTATATATATATATGTGGTGATTATCACGGTTGGAGTGACTTGAAATATTGAATCTAAACTCTTATAATAATGTGATGAGCAGCCACACCACTCTATTTGGTTACTCACTTAGGGGTACATATGTGGCAAATTCGGGATAATTTCATAAATATCAGTTTTTGAAAGTACTATTAAAAAAATGTCGAGAAATAAAGAATTAGAAAAATATGAGTTTTAAGATTAAAATGTTTTGTGACTAGTTTTGGAAAGAATTTCATAAATATCAGTTTTTGAAAAAGGGTAAAAATATTTTTTTATAAGATAATTTTGATAAAAACCTAAGTCGGTTTGAGATTAATCAAAATGAATAGTAAAAAAAGTCAGAAAATTGGAGAAGCTTATTTAAAGTGCATATTTATAAGTATGTGTTTTTAGTGTCAATTTCACTTATGACTGGCTAGATTGACATAATATTGAATGAGATATTTGTGTTATTTTACTTAAAGGTTATTTTTGGTAGAGTGAAACTGAGAAGAGATAGAACCACTGGTTTTAGAAAGAAAAATAATAATTAGGATGAAAAAAATAAGAATCCAGGGATGTATTAGTTTAGAGAGAAAATAAAGTATATTAGGTAGAAAATTATAATTTTAGAGAGCAAAAATTAAATAAATTATATAAGGTAGAAAATTACTATTTGCTCTTGTTTATAATAAATTATTTTCTTTCATACAAGGGCGTAATTGTAAATTTGTACACATTTTCTTTCTCTCATTTTTCTTGCTTGGATTTTCACATCAATCTTCCTCCTAATTTTCTCTCTTAGTTTGAAAGTATATAGCTTGCAATTCAATATATCCACAATGATAGCTTACATTCTTCATTTTTCTTATTTTGTATGTGCAATTTTGAGTAAATTTTACTAGTCTAGTTAGTAATAATCTCATCCAATTTCATCTCTCTCGTACTTAATTACGGGATTACAAAATTTGCAGTTTGTGGTGCTCCGAAGAGGAGGTTTAGAGCATACCAGCCGGCCGTGACCAAAGAGGCCAACTCCACTGATGTTCGAAAGGCACGCAAAGCAGAACTTCAAAGAGATGAAGCAATTGGGTATCAAATCAAAATTTCCATCACTTACCACTCTTTTCTCACTTTTTCTTTCTTTCATTTAGAAATGATTCTAAAGCCTAAAAAATGGCAATGTCCAATTAACTGGAAACTGATGAATGCAGGAAAGCATTGCCTATTGCAATCCTGGTTGGAGTTGCTGCACTCGCTGGCTTATATTTCTACCTCAACAGCACCGTCTAGGGTTTGGGATAGTTTATCATATAAGCAATTAAAAATCATCTTTTGTAATTTTGTATGTTTCACCCATTAAGTGGTAAAAAAAAACTATTTTTGTAATCTCGCTGGCCCATATTACTATTTTTGTAATCTTGAGTTTGAGTCCCAATGGATGAATCACCACACGGGTTCTATAAACTAAAAATAGGTAAGTTGGAATCCCCATTTCCAAAAAATAAAAATAACATAAATGCATGTACATGATTTATTGTTGGCTATAATATTCAGGAATTACAAACTTAGACTGGTTGGTTACAATGTAACATCAGAGATTATCAACAAAACAAAATTGATTGACAGGGGACAAAATTTGATAAGCTTGAGCTAGACAATTTACATCTCCGAATCACACTTAGCTGGTAATCATTCTTGCAACACAAATGAACCCTCGATTCTTTTCTCCATGGATTGCTGAATAGAAAAATTCAAGGGGGAAAACATGTCACCTGTACTCGAGGCGGGCGCTGATTTGAACTCATAAGGACATTCCTTCGGTCCCCAAACCTGAAACATAAGATAAGAGCCATTTGCTTTATTACTGAGCAAAACTTCTGCTGCTAATTATACATGGGAATTTTATGGAATATATCCACTACAGGTCATTTGTTTCGCAACAGTATACATTTTTTTTTAATGATTATGCCTCTAAATCCCACTAGAATTTCAGAAAAGATTTTGATTTCCTAAATTTTTGACTGCATAATCATTCTCTGGCTTTCCAAACAGCACCACAATAAATTTGAGAGTTCCTTTTTTTGATAAAGAATTTAGAAATTAATCTCTTCTAACATTTTATGCAGAGCCAGGGGGCATTATTGTAAGAAAAAAGTATACTTTTAGTAAAACAAAAAAGGAGGGATACGTAAATCTTTAATGTTCCCTTAAGATGTTCAAAGTGATTTTCCAAAATGGAACTAGAGTAGATCAACTTACTTGGTTTCCATCATTGTCGTAGCCCCTATCCCAGGCATGTACCTCATTATTTCTCAAAATTGAAAGTTACAATACCATGCCCCATTCTGTTACAAAAGAAAACATTATAATCAAATACAAGAAATTGACAGACCAGAATCTCATTCAACTCAATTTACCCTCGGCCATGTTACCATTACACATTACAAGGGAAGGAAAAAACTATCACGAAATTAGTGAAAAAAAAAAAGAAATATGTTCAGAAGTGAGTGAACTAAGTACAACATTTATTGATGTAATATATAGGAAAATGTTGATGATTTTTTCCATGATGACCAAAATACAACCCAATTACAAAAAATATAAAAATTCCCAAAATAGCTTAAAAGAAAATAGAAGTAGTGCAAATTGTACCCTATGCAGATAGGTATCAGCAGAATTTGGCATGTCATAATTAAAGACAATGTTAACACGCTCAATGTCAATTCCTTTACCAACCAAATATGTGGCCACGAGAATCATGTTATGCCCTTCCTTGAAACCTTTATAGTGCTTCAAACTACGAGCACATAACCAGTAAATATGGCGACAAACCAAACACAGTCAAGGTAAAATGTAACAAACACTATAAACACCATGATAAAGCATAAAACAATAAGAGAATAAATAGAAACACTATCTAGGAAAAGAAAAAACATACAGCTTCTTGTGTACTCAAAACGAACCTCTACTAAAATACAAAAATAAATAAAAATTGGTAATTGCCTTTATTTTGGTATTAAAAAAGAAACCAAGTTCCAAAGAAATCTTAAAGCCTTTGATAAACAGGCTATTACTAAATGAAGAGCCAAGTAAAACTGATTCAGTACAATATCTTACGACTACTTTGCAACAGACGTCACACTAAACTGACTTGGTCTCATACAAGTCAAAATGAATGTACAACATATTAGTAACAGCCTTTTATTTTAAAATATTAGTCCAATTCATTCACTACAATAATGAATGTTGAAAATTATAAAACCTATCAACCATTCAGATAAAAGAATTGTTAAGGTAGACAAAATTTTCAAATGAAAAATAATTTTTACCACATCATAGAATAAACAAATAAAAGGAAATCATTTAACAATGAGAAGTACTGCAATTCAAAAGCAGATGCAAACCTTTCTTCCTGGGTCATGCCTGAATGTATGCATATGGATGGAAAATTGCACTCGGCAAGCAACTTGTTCAGCTCAGCAGCTCTGCTCACACTTTTAACAAAAATAACAACTTGATTGAAATCCAACGCATCAAGGAGGTCATTCAACTTGCGGTTTTTCTCTGACTCGCTTAACTTGATGTAGTGCTGTAATTTAATATATAAAGATTAGCTTTATATCAACAAATGAACACAGCATACCAGAAAAATAATATATACCTGCACAAGCCCATGCAAAGTCAACTTGGCCTCGTCGTCAACATATATTTCCATAGGCTGAAAGGAACAAATGTCACATGAAATCATATTAGGGGCCTTCCTCAAGCTAATTCAATCCAGAACGAAATGAATGACGACGCACATCCCCTGAATCAAGATTCTGGTCCAAACTCCTAAATCAAGATTCCGGTCCATCTGTTTTGTCTCCCTCCAAGATACTTTCTACGTCACACCAAGCAAGCACCACTGACGCAACCCAATCAATTAGGCAATTGACAGCAGAAAGCAGGGTAATGCAGAACTCTCCCTTCCCTCCCCAAAATTAAAAAAAAAAAAATGATCCTAACACACACACACCAAGAGAGCACCAGGGATGATCAATCCAATCTATTAAGCAATTGACAGAAGACATCAGGCTAACGCAGAACGCTCCCTTCCCTCCACCCATGCCACAGGCAACCACCAAGTACTATTGACTCAAAATTTAAAACCAGCTCCCCAGACACAATATATAAACAGAAGCCTAAGAAAAGAACGAAGTGGCAGATTAACCCACACAGCTACAAGGATTCCTAAAAGGTAATCAACCTTCTTCCTTTTAGCTCCCATAGTACTCCTAACAGGCGCCTATTCCCAAGAAATGACTGAATAAAGATTTTATAATAAGGGCAGCGTCAAGCAAACATTGACAGAACCACCATATACTACAAGTATACAAGATTCTCCGAATAAAAGTGGGATTATGAAAAAGAGACTTCAAAATTGAGTAGTATTGGCCATGGGAAATTACATCTTGCATGAATTTCTTGCAAACTGGACGGATTTCTTTGCTTAGTGTTGCAGAAAACATCATGACTTGCTTATCATGAGGGGTCATCTTGAAAATTTCTTGCACATCCCTCCTCATGTCTGCAAAACATTCAAAATGAACAAACTCAAATCATGCTAAGAGGGCTGGACCAAAGTTGAAACAACATCCACATAACAAAAAAATATTAAATAAAAGATTTCATACCAAGTGATTCAAGCATCTTGTCACATTCATCAAGAATGAAGTGCCTCACATTCTTCAATGAGAGGTCCTTGTCTCTGGTCAGCGCTAGTATTCTTCCAGGTGTCCCAACAACAATATGGGGGCATTCATTTTTCAGTAATTCTTTGTGAAGTTTAATATTGACACCTCCATAAAAGACGGCAACCTTGAGATCAGGTAAGTAAGTGCTGAACCTCTCAAACTCATGACATATCTACAGAAATAATTGGCAAGGAAGTGAGGTGACAGTGGTAAACAAGATGAATTGAAGTTGGCTGCATGCAAAACAATTTCAGATCTCCACATACCTGATAGGCCAATTCTCTTGTATGACACAGAACTAGAGCAGAAACTTGGCCAGCCACAGGGTCAATTTGCTGCAGGGATGACAGGACAAATACAGCAGTTTTCCCCATTCCAGATTTAGCTTGACATATAACATCCATTCCCAGGATAGCTTGTGGTATGCACTCGTGTTGCACTGGCGAATACCAAGCAAAATCGGATCGAAGCAACCATTGGTAAGTAAAATAGTCTCCAATCTTTTATATTGAAAGGCTTTACCAAGCCATACGAATTCGCTGAAATCAAGAGAATTATAGTAGTATATTACCTGAAAAACATAAAATCAAATAATTAAATGAGAACAACGAACCAGATTAATAAATTACAAAAAAAAGACTAAACTATCATCCCATGTGAATGATCCAGGGAAAAAAGTACAAAGCAGACCACAAAATTCAGCAAGTTTAAAAGCAGTTGCACGAATGGTCAATAAAGAAAACTACAATCCTCAACTAAACAATCCATCCACTACTAGAACAGGATAACCCAAAAAGCTAAAGACATAAGAAACCATACAGAATAGAATAAGTTAAAAAAACACGGGGCTCATTAGTTGATGTGAATAAGATGGTCCTAATTTCAAAATCCATTCAACCTAACAAAAGAGAAATATATATATATCTATATTAACATGTTTCCCAATTCAATGAAAAACTAACACCATTATAACCATTCAAAATCTAATGACATCTTGGAAGCTTCCTTCAAACTGTAATTCCGAGCAAATAGTTACTAAAATATATACATAAAAACAAATAAATAGATGAACTACGAAGCATGATATAAGTCAGTTTCTAGATGTAATCATGACTCACAACGCTCTTCAATGATTAAATCAAACAGATTTCGAGGGTAAACTAGTCAGACCAACTAAAAATAATTGAGAAATGAGTTAGATAAATTGCCTTCAGAAGGATGCTCGAATCCTGAGTCAACAATAGCTCGAAGAAGCTCTGGCTTCAAAAGGAAGTCTCTGAACCCCGAACTGTGTATTCCAACATAGCCCCTACAAAAAAATAAATAAATAAATAAATAGGAACCAAAAGCTTTAGCACCAAACAGGATTATCCATAGCAAGATTACATAAATTATAGCCAATCAATGCTCCAAGTAAACCACTCAAAAGACGCATATGAGACTAAACATGTTAAAAAAGTATAGAAAACACAACCAAGTAACTAATTAAATTATGAGAGAGAGGGTTCAAACTACGATGAGACTTCATATTTCAGAAATCCACACTAACCAAGAGATATTATTATAACCCCAATACTAATCCAATTTATTTCATTACAAACATGCAATACCTTCATCAAATTAACATTTAAAAAATCAAACTTGACCATTACATCCACAAAAAACACTTCAATTTTTTTTCTTACATATGATCTACCAAAAGCGTAATAAGTTCATAAAACACTCACTTCTTGACAGCTTCGCCATTGACTTTTGCTGCGGCGGAGTCGGGTGCCTTCTCCTCTTCTTCTTCGTAGTCGACGAGCTCTTCGTCATAGACATCGGTGTCCTTGTTTTCGCCCATATTCTGCAAACAAATTAAGGATCTATAAATTACAATTTCCGAAATAAATAAACCACAGATCGAGCGCGAAATTAGGATTTCGAACCCAAAATCAAAGATGAACTAGGGTTTTCAGATTAGAGGAATAGTTACCTGCGCGATAGTGATCGAGAGTTCGATTAGGTTTAGGGTTTGGAGATTCTGCAAACGAAAAGGTTAGATGAGATAAACAATTCGAAAAAAGGACTTCAGGAAGAGAGGGCGAAGACCTCGACGAGAGAGATGTGGAGAAGTGAAAAGCTTGATAGGGTTACGATTTATGGCAGACAAGAATATAAACAGAAAATGAGTTTTTTTATTTCCCAAAATGCCATTGAAGTTTGTTGTTAATATCGAAAATAGTAATATCTTTTTACCCTTTTTGGCAAGTGGAACGTCACAAAATGGTGTTGGGATTATTATCCGAGGACCAAAAAAACCAGCAAAATTTTTTTTTTGCTTATGGTGAAGTTAGTTTTGAGTTGAATATAAGAATGATCCCCATAAACTTGGCTTATTTATAATTTTGAGTTGAAGTTAATTTTGTCAATTCAAAGATTATAAATTAACATTATCTCTATTCTTCTCATACAACTCATGGATCATAAAATATGTATGAAAAGCTAATTTAATTACGAATTAAATGAAACGGTTTCATTTAACAAGGAAACTCGTCAAACAAAAAAACATTGGTCAAAATATGAGCAACATTGTTCGCATCACGACAACAATATGACAATAACGAGACAAATTAAAAAACTAAAAATAGTCAACAATGCTTCAACTATTAGGTCATTCTACAAACTACAATATTAGTTAAAGTTTAAGCAACGCTATTCGCATCACCACAACAATATCAATATAACAAGACAAATTAAAAAGCGAAAAAAATGAACAAGGCAACTATTATTAGGTCACTATGATAAAATTTTATTGTATACCAAAAGAACAAGCTAAAGTCAATTCGACTTTATGATATCCACATGCAAGCCTCAAACCCTTAATAAAGCACTGCACATTTCGTCATTAAAGGACTTAAACAACCATGCACAAACATCACCATAAAGACATATGAACTTGCCCTTGTGATTTCAAAGCACACACCCAACAACAAATATGATAGAATTTAGTGGTGTCAAAGGGGCCCGGCGGCCCATGAAATTCAAGCCTAATGGAATAATGCGTCAGGCCTAACTCAGACCGTTTAATTAGCGAGTTAGGTTAACCCATTATGTGAAAATAAAAGCTCAGCTCTGCCCATGACAAGCCAAGCTTCAAACCGGGAATGGCCAAGCTGCGCCTTACTAATAGGCTTTCGGGCTAACTGAACAAGCTTTTATTGATAAATTTCAAAAGAGAAAAAGAAATAGATTTTTGTTATATAGTTAACACAAATGGATGTTGTTTGAAAGGCGTTTACAAAACAATTATCACACAAAGGTTATTTTCATCGATTCACAATTCAAAATTGCTAGTTGACGTAAATATATATGTCTATTTGAAACACGATTTAAATAGGATTTTGGTAATTTGAGTAAGATAATTTTTTAAATAGAATTCTAAAAAATTTGGTAAAAGTAAGTGGGGTTCACAAGATTAAAATATAATTTTATGTAAAAGGTGATAGGGTTTAGGTGTGTAAGATATAAAATGTGGTAGGGTTTAAATGTGTAAAATGATAAAATATGACAAGAAGATGTAAAATGTAGTGAGATCTACATAATATAATATAATATGATAATTGTTAGAATAAGGAAAAAAATGAATAGAATATTTGGAATAGGAACAGGCTATTTAGAATAGCCAACCAAACGGCTACTAGGATTTGAAATTTTTTGAGTAGAGTGTAGAACAAGAATAAAATCTTAATCAATTCCAAATACATGATATAAAAAGAAAATGACCCTACAAGAAATTGTAAAACATGAGTCATAAAAGGAGAAAACAATAATAATAAGCATGAAGAAAAATTAAAAATCTAATTTTGAAGATAATTATTATTTGTGTACTAAGATTTTTTTTCCCAATAGAGCGTTTGGGCCGGGTCGGGCTTCTAACGTAGCCAGATTGGGCTATTAACCGACCCAGGCCTAGAGATGTGGAGAAATGAAAGCTTGATAGGGTTACACTTTATGCCAAAGAATAATTTAAGCAGGAAATGGGTTTTTTATTTCCCAAAATGCCATTGAAGTTCGTTGTTAGTATCGATAATAGTACCATCTTTTTTTATCTTTTATGCAAGTAGAATGTCACAAGTCAAATGGTGTTGGGATTATTACCTGAGGACAAAAAATTCCAGCTCTCTCTCTCTCTCTCTATATATATATATATTAGTATTTTGCTATCTCATGGTGAAGTTAGTTTTGAGTTGAATATAAGAATGATCCCCATAACCTTGGCTTATTTATAATTTTGAGTTGAAGTTAATTTTGTACAATTCAAAGATTATAAATTAATATTATCACTATTCTTCTCATACAATTCATGGATCATAAAATATGTATGAAAAGCTAATTTAATTAGGAATCAAATGAAACGCTTTCATTTAAACAAGGAGCCTCGTCAAACAAAAAAAGATTGGTCAAAATATGAGCAACATTATTCGCATCATGACAACAATATGACAATAACGAGACAAATTAAAAAAGCTAAAAATATTCAGCAATACAACAACTTTTAGGTCATTCCGCGGACAACAATATTAGTTAAAGTGTGAGCAACACTATTCGCATTACGACAACAATATAACTATAACAAGACAAATTAAATAGCACAAAAAATGAAGAATGCAAATAAAATTTTATTCTATTCCAAAAAGAACAAGCTAAAGTCAATTCGACTTTATGATATTCACATGCAAGCCTCAAACCCTTAATAAAGCACTGCGCATTTCGTCATTAAAGGGTTGAAACAACCATGCACAAACCTCACTATAAAGACATATGAACTTGCTCTTGTGATTTCAAAGCACACACCTAACAACAAATATAGTATAATTTATTGGTGTCAAATGGGTTGGACCGACCCATGAAATTTAAGTCTAATGGAATAAAGCGTTGGGCCTACCTTAGACAATTTAATTAGCATGTTAGGTTAACCCATTACATGAAAATTAAAGCTCAGCTCCACCCATGACAAGTTGAGCTTCGAACCAGGAATGGTCGGGTCAGGCTGAGCCTTACTAATGGGCTTTCGGGCTAACTGAACGAGCTTTTATTGATAAATTTCAAAAGAGAAAAATATATATATATATAGAGATATAATTAACACAAATGGATGTTGTTTGAAAGGTGTTTACAAAACAATTATCACACAAATGTTATTTTCATTGATTCACAATTCAAAATTGCTAGTTGACAAAAATAATATAATATCAAAGTTCAAAATACAAGAATAAAATCTTAATCAATTCCAAATACATGGTATAAAAACAAAATGACCCTAAAATAAGTTGTAAAGCATGAGTCATAAAAAGAGAAAAAAATAATAATAATAAGCAAGACGAAAAATTAAAAGTTTTTTATTTTGAAGATAATTATTATTGTGTGTTAGGGATTTTTTTTTTCCTAATAGAAGGTTTGGGCATTGTCAGGCTTTTAACGTGGCCAGATCGGGCCATTAATTGACCCTGGCCCAGATATGTGAAGAAGTAAAAGCTTGATAGGGTTACACTTTATGCCATAAAATAATTTAAACAGAAGATGGGTTTTTTATTTCCCAAAATCCCATTGAAGTTTGTTGTTAATATCGAAAATAGTACTAACTTTTTACCCTTTTTTGCAAGTGGAATATCACTAGTCAAGATTATTATTCGAAGACAAAAATGTCTAGCAATTTTTTGTTTTTGTATTTTGCTATCTTATGGTGAAGTTAGTTTTCAGTTGAATATAAGAAAGATTCCATAAACTTGGCTTATTTATAATTTTGAGTTGCAGTTAATTTTGTACAATTCAAATATTATAGATGAATATTATCTCTATTCTTCTCATACAATTCATAGATCATAAAAAAAAAAAAAAAAAATTTACGAAAAGCTAACTTAATTATAAATTGTTTCATTTAAAGAAGAAAGATTCTCGTCAAACAAAAGAAATACTCAAATGACATAAAAGCAAATTAAGTTAAAGTATGAACAATATTGTTCGCATCACGACAACAATATAATAATAAGAAGACAAATTAAAAAGAGGAAACTTGTCAACAATACAACAACTACTACATCATTCGGAAAGCAAATTAGTTTAAGTGTGAACAAAACTATCATTATAAAAAGACAAATTTTAAAAGTGCAAACAATCAACAATGCAACTATTATAAGGTCACTCCTAAGAGGATAAAATTTTATTGCATACCAAAAGAACAAGCTAAAGTCAATTTGACATTATGATATCCACATGCATGCCTCGAACCCTAAATAAAGCGTTGCACATTTTGCAGATCGAAACAACCATGCACACACCTCGCCATGAAGATACATGAACTTGCCCTTATGATTTCAAAGCACAGACCCAACAACACATGGTAGAACTTAGTCGTGTTAAACAGGCTGACCCGGCTCATGAAATTCAAGCCCAACAAGATAATGTGTTAGGCCTAACTAGCCCATTTAATTAGCGGGTTGGGCTAGCCCTTTATGCAAAAATAAAAGCCCATCTTGGCCCATGACAAGCATGGTTTCAAATAGGCTAGGCCGAGCCTTATTAACGGACTTTCGGACTAACTTAACAAACTTTTATTGATAAATTTCAAAAGAGACAAAAATAGAATTATTTTTTATAAACATTAACACAAATGGATGCCATTGGAAAGGTGTTTAGAAAATAATTATCATACAAAGGTTATTTTCATCAATTCACAATTCAAAATTACTAGTTGACAAAAATAATATAATATCAAATTTCAAAATGCAAGGATAAAATCTTACTCAATTTCAAACACATGGTATAAAAAGAAAATAACCATAAAAGAAATTGTAAAACATGGGTCATATAAAGAGAAGAAAAAAATAAGGTTTGTAATTTTGAAGATAATTATTTTGTTTGTGTATTAGGTTTTTTTCTTCCTAATAGTGGGTTTAGGCCACGTCAATCTTTTAACGGGGCCAAATTGGGTCATTAACGAACTTGAATCTAGGTTGGGACTATAGACCTAAGGTCAAGTTTAGCCCAGCCCACTACAGCAACGATGTGAAACCCCGAACATGTATCTTCTTAATGAACCATGATTAAGTTAAATTCATGGTATTACTATGTACGAAATTATAACAGTAAATAAAAAATTTAAACTCGTTTATAAGTATGTAAGAAACGAATTTAAATTACAATACGACTGTTATAAAATTTTATGTTATGTTGCGTAATTAAATATGAAATTATGCTATTACACAAATTATATGATTATGTGATTTTATGCAATTACGAAAATAATATTTTATTGAAAAACAAAATATAAAATTAAGGATTTTTGAAAATAAGTTTTAAAATGATTTTAATAATTTAATTTAATTTATTTAATTATAATAAATTAAATTAAATAATGTTTTAAGGTTTATGAAAAATATTTTCAAATGAATTAATTTATTTTTAATAAAAAAAAAGGTCTCGAATGAACTGTGCCCAGGTCGAGCCGGGGTACCAGCAGCACGCCCAGCCCATAGCGTGTTGAGCCTGTCCGGCCGTATGAGGCGCACACGAACTAGGCCAAGCCGGCGCACAGTATGGACACCCGCACACGCCAAGCCAGCACAGTACAGCCGCCCGCACTCGACCCGTGAGCGTTCCGCGCCAAGCCTGTGTACCCTGCTTCAAGCCCGTGTCGTGTCGTCCGCTTCCCCTGCCTCACCTTGCATGCATCTGTATAGTCTATGTCCAGCACCATGCCACTTTGGCCTGTCGTTGCCCATGTTGA
>WUAT03061285.1:0-13471 GCA_010015005.3 Ulmus americana
ATCTACAAAATACACCTATCAACCCCTTAACTTTGAAGGCCCGTAACTTTGTCTATACTATACCAAATCATCTTTTTATTGATTTTAATCCAAAGAACTAAATGTGATCTACAACTTTCATGTTTTAAGGTTTACCAAATTCAAATCGTAACATGTTGTAAAATCAATTGGAACATATTAACTTGAACTCTTAAAAACGATTAACTCTTACCAACTAGGTAACTTGTGGGAACTGTAACTTTACCTAGAAAACTCCAAATGAGATGTTTCTTGAGCCTAAATCGTATATAATCCATAGAGCTATAACTTTCGTGTTTTGGTCGAATCCTAATTCAAAATGTAAGATGATAAAACATTGAGTGCAAGAAACTTACTTGAGTTGATTAAAAATCTGGAATTTATGCTAAGTAAAAGCCTATTTGGTCAATATGATCATTCTAATAAGTACAATTCTTTTTCCTTTCTAGAGTATAATCTCTTCTAAGTAAAACATATTATTTGACATATTAGAGACAAATTCAATTGAATTATTTTCTTAAAACTAAAACATCATAATTTCTTGAATTTCCAAAAATACCCTTATTGACAATTCTTAAAAAATTACTTCTTTGAATCATTGAAAGCCTACGTTTGACATTATCACCAAATGCATAATATATAGATAGACTATGATATGACTTATTATTATTATTACCTTCCATTGATGTATTCTAAATTACTTTCTCCAATTTATTCCTTAGGGGCAAAATTGCCACACCAACATATAATTAATCATATACTTATCGTATCTATTACACACATGATTATAGGCACAAAAGTGCTAGATACTTAACCAAAAACACCAAACATACATAATAGCAATAATTCTATCAAACATTCATCTAACATATCATGAATTGCCGCATTCACTTCCTTTAAAATATCAACCTTTGCTAAATTGCACAAGGGACTCTTGAACATATTTGCAAATAAGCCTTTAGTTAAGGTTTATCCAAAACATGGAACTCAAGACATGACAGATCAAAGATAAATTCAATCATCTTTAAACCATTCATCATAATAATTCAACTTGTGAAATATCAATTCTTTTATTTATTGGCATCATTTAGCTTATGGAGTAATAGTGGTTACAATAATAATTCATGATTTTGAGTTTCTAGATTTTTTAGAGCTTTATGGGTGTAAAAAAATCAAGTCTAAAATGTCAAAATATGAAATAGGGGATTTGTTCCCCACAACAACCGATCGCCCGGATGATTAGTTCCGAGAGCCCAAAAGTTGTCAGAATAAAAAAATATATATTTCTGAATTTTAAAAAAATAAATAATTTTCTACATAAATAATCTTTAGTAAAATATAATTTTTAGGAGAAAGATTTATTAGAAATTGAGAACCATATAAATGAGAATATAATAAGAGAATTCAAGATGAAGGCCAATATATATTTTGATTATTTGTAATTTTTTTATTTTTCTTTTATCTAGTTATTGCTTGTTGCATTATTATGGTTGCTCTAATGATTGATTTGCCATATGGTTGATAACATGTCATATAGAATAAATGAGTGACTCTCAATTAAAATTATTCATGCATGTTAATAAAATATTGGTTTTGTAAAATATTGAGTGGGCGAAGGTTTACTTAAAATTAACTTACGGCTTTCATTGTTGGTCCATATATGAAAATATGGTGATGCATTGACCCAGTTCCTACCCTGGGCATTCCCTTAGGAGGGTATTCATCGACGCCGGTATACTAAATTGGATTTTCTTAAGGGACTATATGTTTGGGTATGATTTATAATTGTTCACCCCTAGGTAGCAATTATAGATCGTTGACAAAATTATATAAAACGATGGTAATACACTCTAATTAATTTAATTATTATCCTATGTTTATTTAATTAATGGCCAAATCAAACAATTATTATTATATGTCTGGTCCGACTCCCATATCGTTGTCAATCAGCTCCAAGGCACCAACCAGGCTTGGGACTCAAAGATGACAGCTTGCCTCGCCCATGTCAAACAGCTCCAATCCACCTTCGAGGAGTTCTCAATCACATAGGTATCCCACTCGAGAACGGTCATGTCAACGCACTACTCAAACTCAAGTCGGCCATCTAGACAACAACGTCACAGTTCATCCCCTTAGTCTACCTCCAATGGCCAATCGTGTGGAAGAGCTCACCATCCGAATTTTCTGCCATCGACTCTCTATAGACTCTTGGATGACACCAATCCTTTGATACCTAATGAATGAAAAACTCCTAGACGACAAGAATGAAGCATGCCAACTAAGAGCGTAAGGCAGCCTGGTTCACCATCCACAAAGGCCAAATGCTGAAGAGATCTTTCTCCTGACCATACCTCAAGTGCATCACATTAAAGGAAGTGAAGTACGTGCTAGCCAAAGTCCACGAAGGCGAATGTGACAACCACTCCAGAGGATGTAACCTTGCAAATTGAGCCCTCACATCAGCTACTACTGGCCCACCATATGGTCTAACTCCTCCAACCATGTCCGACGCTGTGACAGATGTTAGTAGTTTAGGCAAGTCTCACACCTTTCTCCAGAGCAACTCAATCTAATCCTCGTACATCATCGAAAAGTTGCCAACTGTACCTGGACAATGGATCTACATGCTCGCCGTCACCGACTACTTAACCAAGTGGATCAAAACCGAAACACTCCACCAAGTTTGAGACCGTAAGGTGAAAAATCATCTGGAAGAATGTCATATGCTGGTTTAGAGTGCTAAAGGAGATAGTCACCGACAACGGCTCTCAGTTCATCAACTTCGACTTCTAAGACTTCTACAAGGAATGGGGGGTCAAGCTTAGCTTCTCAAATCCACGCTACCCTCAAGAAAATGATCAAGCCGAGTCTTCCAACAAGACCATCATCAGCACATTGAAAAAGCGGCTCAAGAGTGCCAAAGTAGCATTGGCCAACAAACTACTTGAAGTCATTTGGTCCTACCGCACTACTGCCTAAACGTCAACTGGTGAGACTCCCTTATCACTTGCCTACACCTCTAAGGCAGTCATTCTGGTAGAGACAAGAGTTCCATCGACATGATAAAAGTGGCTCGATGAGGACACCAATTGGAAGCAGCTCGGCCACAACATTGACACCATTGACAAGCTCCAAGACAAAGTCTACCTCCAGACAGCAGCTTATCAACAAAGGTTGCTCAATACTACAATAAAAACATCAGACTACGTTCCTTCAAGGTTGGCAACCTGGGTACTATGATGAGACTTTTAGAACACAAAAGGAGGCAGGTGCAAATAAGCTCGGCCCTAGTTGGGAAGGTCCCTACATGATCACCAAGATTTTCAAGCAAGGGGCCTACAAACTCCAATCTCAAGATAGGCGTGACATCCACAACAATTGGAACACCATCCACCTAAATTCATACCATTTATAACTCTACACTTTCATTTCGTTATTTCATTGCTTTATCTTCTTTACTTTACCATTATTGACTTAAGCATTAAAGGGCGATGGTAGTATAACTCACGTTTATGCATGTGTACCTCCGAACGCAACTCAGAAAAGCAAACCTTCATCTCACTTATACGCTCTACAAGGGGTATCACTCACTCTTTCTTTTGTTTCCTGGTTATCTTAGTTGAACAGATACTAAGTTGAGCATCAAAGGGCCAATAACAACCCTAACATGTTTTTCAAGTTGGCTAGACATTAACACCAGGGGACAAGCCGACGGCTAACCATACCCGTCCATCCTCCACTCTGGCCGACTCTATTTTGACAAATGCCAAGTCAGGCAACCACACTTCCAAACCGCCAGAAAGGTCTGCTCTACATGTATAAGTCGGTTCAAAAAAAGTCTATTTTTTCTAAGCGTAGCACTCCAAGAGTACTACACTTATCGAGGGACAAGCTGGTGTCGATCCATACCCATCCATCATCAACTCTAGCTGGCTCTACCTCAAGTCAAAGACAAGAATTAAGATTCATCTGGCACTACATCAAGTCAGAGTCTTAGAGTCAAACTCATCTAGCTCTACATCCTGATCTTAATCTACATTGTTACCCGGCTCTACAAGAGTTATCTGCATCTAAACCTAGTTAGTAGTTTGCTTATGAATTTAATGTATGGTTTGCTGAGATCATGATGAAGTATGAACAATTATTTGGATGCTATCAATTGCTGACTCTACGCATGAGTTAAGTGACACTTTGGTTGCATGTTTAGTTTAATTTATCTTTTATCTTTTATCTTTTCAATCATTTGATTCATTTGCTTGTCCATGCTACGCAAATACTAAACATCGTCAAAAGCACGCACTAAGGGCTACAAAGGTCCAGACCCTCTCCATAACATAAATATAATGCCTTATGGGCTACAACTCTATACATCACAAAACAAAGGCACTCAATGCCACCTACGAATCTACAAAATTGATACAATACAAGTACAAACATGAAATAAGAAAAACTATAGAGCCACATGCTCCTGCTCCCCCTGACACTCTGATGTCGGTACTACATCAGTAGTAACAACACCCTCATCTATAACTGGCTCAGCAATGACCGCATGCATCACTCTCTCCCCAATTGGCTCTACAATGTTCTCAATAGGTCCCACTTTCCACCACCGGCTTGACCTGCTAGGCTGGCTCGCCCTCAGGGGCCCCCTCAGCCAACTCCTTTGCTGTTTGTGCCTATACCTCGATCTCATAATTAGGATCCCACTCTACGTGCTTCCCATCCTTAAACTCCAACATGAGTTTAGAACGGGCATGCAACACAGCATTGCAGGCCACTGTCTGGAACGACTCTAACCGTGTAGCACTCACTCGACCTCCAAGCTCCTTCGCAACTTGACGATCTCTTTATCCTGCTCAGCCACCTTGGTCTTCGACTCAGTCTACTGACCATGTTGCTGAGTTGCATGTTTCCTAAACTAAGCATTGGTCACAGAATGATTGCTACTCTTATTTTCTTGAGCCGCCACAGCTTGCTTCAGTAAAAGGCTTTTCACCAATGTCTTCACGACAAAAAAACACAGAATTAGCTCACAAAATCTATTAACTAAATATCAAAATTAATAAGGAAAACATCATACATGATAGCTGCGAGCAACACCACACTCGGCCACTTGCACAATCCTAATCTCGCTTAACCTCCTCTAATCCTCAAGCAAAAGCAAGGAATAGACCACCCCGTCAAGGAAAGAAGTGTCTGATTATGCCAACACGGTGATAGGCAGTGTTAACATCACGGTTTCCTCATCCTCAGTGACCTTCGCCTTCTTCCCAGCTAAAGCAACCTTCTGAGGTAAAGGCTCTGTCGACCCCAAAGGCGTCAATCTTCCACCAGTAACTCGATCAACCCTGGAAGTGTCAGGCAACTTCCTATTTTTCTTCTCACCCTCCACCTATTTTTTTCACCAACGCCTCCTTGGCAGTTGGAAGCTTGAACCCTCCATTCATTAACTCCTCTACAAATAGTAACTCACCCTGAGTTAAAGGCTATTGAGAACACACCCTAGGTATAAGATATATCGCATGACGAAGATGTAAGATGTACAATACAAGCTTTAGAAGCAAAACTGGAATACCTCGCTATATCTCAATTGCGTGACTCTAAAGGTTACTCTCCCACAACCGCACCTCGTATAGCACCAACCTCTAATCTTGCTCTGCCACAGGTATCTCTAATATATTGCTAGTCCACTCTTCCTCAATAAGCCCACTCGAACTCGTCTTATTGTACAAGAGATCTGCATAAAAGAAAATAATGAGATTGAGTCTACGATATGAACAAAAATAAAGTTAAAAAACTCACCCATCACCTTTCAATAGGTTGGGATCTCCCTAGATCCACTAGGCCCAAACATCAGTTTTCCCTTGGCGAAGAAGTACACCTCCTTCCAACAATGGTTATTTGACCAAAGGCAAGTCATCGGGGGCTCCCTATCACGGCGTATAGTCATCTGGTATCGACCTTTCTCTTTTTCATGTTCTTTTAGATAATAGGAGTACAACAACTCTCCCAAACCAAATTCCACCCCACTCCTCATGCTTGTGCACTCTAAAGACATCAACGATGTTAACACACTAGGCATCAGCTAGTTCGGTGTTATCCCATAATGTCCCAACGCCTCCCAGACTAGCTTGGGAAATAGGAATCTCAAGCCATTCTCAAATGGCAACTCATATAGGCTAACCTATATTGGGACAACCCAGTATACATGCTTATGTAGGTTTGGCGTGCGAATCTCCACTTAATTAAGAATCTTGTACAAATACCTAAGTCTAATGATATTTGTCTCCTTGATGTTAGACCTATAGTTGTTCTTCAGTAAGCCGCCACTCGGCCAGCTTGGCACTACTATACCCTCTTTACCAGACCCTTTTTCTCCTCTCGGCCAGACCCAATTCAACGTCACCAATTGGCTCAACCTCCTCACTGGTCCCCTGGTGCTTGAGCTTACATTTTCACTCTATCTAACCAATGTAACCTTTGCCTTCTTTCCAATACTCCCATGATGGGAGTCTACTTCTTCACTCCACTCAATAGCAAGCTCTTTATCATCAAACCTCAAGCGATGGCTCGACATAATGACCAGATGTAAGCTAACCACGGCTCGACATGTACTATAGCAAAGCTCAGGTCAACCTAGTAACACACTGATGTCGAGTCGACGTCTAACATTAAAACCAGCAGTCTTGCTCGATACTACGTTGAGCGAGTCCTCCAATCCAAAACAAAGTCCACTCGACAGTCTAAGTCAAACAAATGACCAAAGACCCAAAATACAAACTTGTTCTAAATGATCCTCACTCGACAAGATGGACTCCCAATTCAACCCCGCTCAATCTGATGTTGAACCAATACCTAGATAACCAAAACTACTTCTTACACAACCATGATCTTGCTAGACATGACCCCTGTTCAGAAGTTGACTCAACTCAACAAGCTTCATCCAACCTCAACACATGTCTCTACTCGACTAAACATCAACCAAGTACCCCACGGCTCAACACTACATAAAGCCAACCCATAAACACAAACAGTTTAACTTCTTCCCAAAAATAGATCAAACCCCACAATTAACCAAAAAACTTCACCTTTTTGCCTTCTTCACATAATTAATCCACAAGAAACTCTCAACCCCGTATATTGCAAAGCAAAATCAAAACACCAATCGACCCAAATATTTCAATTTCTTTACCAAAACAAATATTGATCCAACCTAGAGCAATTTAAACTCAAATACCACAAAAATCCAAGAAATATGAGCTCTGAAAAGAGAAATCCGAAAAAACCTTTAAAACCCATTTCCTAATCCAACTAAACCCAAACTTTTCTATGAAGTTCTCAGCAAATGACTTTCCAAAACCCAAGCGCAGTATCAAAATATCAAAAAACTAGCTAGAATCACAAAGGAAATCGAAGAAAAATGGGAATTTTACCTTGTTTTTTCCTCTTAGCCTCGCGACACCCTCCTCTAACTCTTCTTCTTCAAAAACTCAAAAATGGGTTCTTCCTAGCTATTCACCTTCTAAAAAGGCTCTTTTTCAAAATTAGACACACGTCAGTTATCTTGAAACCTCGGGAAGAGAAAAGGCTCAAACTTTCTGTTTTTCGCCTTAGCACATGACACACGCACGCTTCAGAGTGCCAATCACATGTTGCGTGCCCACTTTGAGCAAAACATGCTTGCCTTCTGTACCATAACTTGCTTAAACATTAATGTTACTCTACATACACCATCCCATGGTGTCGAGCTGACCTCGAAGGCTACCTCACTTTTTCATAAGCACAGGTTGTCTCTACGCCAATGTTGTTAACTCAAGCCCTACTCAACATCATGTCCAACAGATTGCGAATCACATGACCACTCAGGTTGGTTTACCTTGTGAAACCCCTTCTACTCGTTCTACATCATGTCAAGCCAACTTACTATTTGAGTGACTTCGCTCGACCTCATGTCAAACCAAGCCTCAAAAAACTCCCCAGGTGCTTAAACTCCTACGTTTCACCTCCCTTAACCACTCGACATGACATGTTGAGCGAACATTATAACTTCCAACATGGCCCAACTTCGCATGACTCGTCATGCACCAAACCAAAGTTCAAACATCGTCAGTTCAACATTTGCTTCGATTCCTCTGCTCAGCATAGCATGTCGAGCAAACCCCTAAAACCTAAGTCTGTTCTATGATGTCATTGCATGACTTGTCTCTTAATCCACGCGACATGACTCATGTCCACACAACACAACGTAGAGTAAAGAATCTCTAAGCTTCTCTATTTCTCCAATCAACACAGCATGTCAAGCAGACCTCTGACTCTAAATAAGCTTGACATTGTGATAGCACGACATGTCATCTTGTTGACCTATCTCCACATGACATGTCGTTGCCCTAATCCTACATGACATGTCATTGAGCAAACATCCAATTTACATCACCAAGTATTGTCAAGTCCATTAGACTTTTTTGCTTCAAAAAATTGAATTGTTCATTCGCCTCCTGTCGTTAAGTTAGACTATACTCTAAGCTAAGAACTTCTTAACTTAGAGACTGGGGAAAAATTGTATGGGAAAAAATCCGTCTTAGGCCTTAGCCAAGCCCATTAGTAGTTCGCTTTACGCCACGGCCCATTCTATGGGCTAGTCTGCCCTATGATCCAGTTTGATCCAAACTATTCCACTCTACAATCTGATCCACTCTACGAGTCGGCCAATTCCACGAGTTGGGCCACTCTATGAGTCAGCCTGTTCTACGATCCAGGCCGCTCTATGAGCCAGGCTGCTCTATAATCTGAGTCGCTCTACATGTCAGCCCACTCTACGAGCCAGACTGCCCTGCACTTCAGCTTATCTATTGTACGACTTGTCATCAACTCTACGAACCAAGTCACACCTTCCTTCGAACGAGTCTCAACCAACTCCGCAACGTTGGCCATGTAAGGCGAGTCTCGCGGCGACATTGCAATGACCTTACTAGGTTAGCAGGCCTAAAGATGGGGCTCACTCCTCATAGGGACTCCGAGTCTTGAAGAGACCTCAACGCCTAAGCACGCTTATAAGTAGAGAGGCACACCCTCTCAAAAGGGACCTTTATGCTCTTACTCTACCCTTACATTGCCAAACTCTTTCTCACTTACACTATTGCTCTCTCATCCTCCGTCGTACTATGCCATAGAGCCGAGTCCTGAACCACTCTATGATGACTGTCGCGCCATTGCTCCATGATCATGATGACTTCTGCTCTAGCTCTTTCTCCTTATTTCGCTTTATATTAGTACTTGTGCTAACTTAACCGTCAGAGTTCTTTTGTCCTGCACCACCCTAGTGTAAAAGACTTCACGATCACCCTTTTCTCTGTGTCTTTGCTTGCATGGTTTTGGTTGTTGATGGCATTAACCTCACAAAATTCGATTGTAGATTTTCTACCGTCTACTGGTTTATTAACCAATTTTGCAATTTTTTGTTTTGTTTTTTCCCCTTAGTTTTCTCTTATCTTAATTTTCTTTGTGTTGTTAAAATTATTCATATACTTTATCGATGTCAAAGATTTCACTAATAACACTTAACAATTAATGTTTTTATAAAAAAGAAGATTTTTTGAAAGTATTAATATATTCAATACATTTACTCATTAGGCCTTGGACAATCAAATTTATACTTAGAGTTGAAGTCTTGAATTTTCAGGAAAATATATATATATATCAATTTTGTGTTGCTCAAATGTCATAAATTAAGTGAGGATTAGTATAATTGTATTCTCGCTTTAAAAGTATTAAAAAATCGATAAATAATATATATAAGAATTTTAACATTATTTCTCATTTTTAAATAATCTATCATGGCATTGCATGCATATATAGTCGGAACTAAAATTTGGGGAACGTATAAACTAAAAATATTCAAACTGAAACAAAATTTTAAATTTTTAAGGTGGTATATATATAAATGTAAAATCCAGAAGGAAAAACTAAAGAAAAAAATCACTAATATTAGGGCTGACACATGCATGGCAATGTTCTCTTCTACTAGTTCTTATGAAATGTAAGATAACATGTAAAATAAGGCTACGAGAGAAACATGTGGGTTAATAGCCCATGCCCTTTGCGTTCACATTTGACCAACTATTATTATCATCTCTTGTCCCTCTCAATTCTCAGACATATCGGTCCATCAACATCATTATTTTGGATTTTCAGTCACTTCTTCTGTATAAATATATAAATAAATGATCTGATTTGCCAGGTTTCATCTTTGTTGACTAACTTAATTGCCAGCATTTCCATAATTTGCACACACTTTTACTTCATTTTTTTTTTCTTAGAAAAAATAAAATTTGTTGATTATTTTCCCGTTAATCACGAATGATCTTATAAAGATATGCCAATAAACCAAAAGTAAAAATATCGACCAAGTTCAACAACTATGTCTCAAAAATAATTCTTTTCTGACTAGATGACAATAATTCAAAAGAGGAAAGGATAAACATGAAGACAGATGATGCAAAAAAAAAAAAAAGGAACCTTCTTTTTCAACGTTAACTTTTTTAAATTTCTTCTTCATCACAAACGTGTTTAAACATCAATCAATCCTTAAAAAGATTAAAGATGAAAATATAACATGGTGGAAAGAAAAAGAAGAGACCTCTCTAAAACAAGATTATTAATTTAGCTTTGAATAAAAAATATCATAAAAAAAAGGCCCATGCATGCCTCACTTAGCTCCTCAACCACTACTACTAGTACTAAGTAATGATTAAAACAACTAATTATTTTATAAAGATAACAAAATTTGTCCCTCTATATAATTGCATGTGAACTGGATTGACCCCACTTCACCTTCCTCCCTCTGTATCCATTTTCCAGACTTTGTTTTTACTATCTGATCATATGGACCCCCTTTGCCCACTCTATATTTGTAATTTTCTCCTCCTTGTATCTCATTTCTTTTGCTTTCCCACCTGCTACAACTTCAGCACTGTTTTTTTCCTGCATATTTTTTTGGCTCAATCTTGTTATTTACACATAAGACTAAATCTGTGTTTCTTTGGTACTGTTTTTTCCAACTTGTAAAAATGTTCAACTATTGTTCTATATGGTCGACAATTTTCAAATTCAAAGCCAAAAGACCATGCATCAAATGGATGTCAATTATATTTGTATTGCTATAAGGTGCCCACTCTTTTTTTTTGTTTTTTCTTTTTCTGTATGTTTTGGTTTAGATTGATCTTGAAGATGTGAAAGTAAGAAGACCAGTACTTTAGAAAAAGGGAGAGGTCATGATATAGCCAAGCATATTCAAATAAAATGATGATTGCCCTTGTGTTTGTTAATATACTAATTCTCTAAAGAATGGTCCAATTCGTGTGTGTATATATATATATATATATATATATATGAATTTTCATTTTCTCCTTCTAAAATTATCAATCATGAAAAAGAATAATGGACAACTGTCCCGCCCATGCGAAGTATAACACACCTTTGATAGGGCTCCACCTTAGACTTCTTTGGCCAATTCAATTCTAAATAATTTTATTTTTTTTGGTAAAGAATTCTAGATAATATGTTAATGCTTACTATAATTGTAGCTTCAATTATTTCCTATTGTTCAGACACTTGAGCATATATATAATGTCTAGAGTCTTGGGATTATATATAAATTCTTAGTAACAATTGATAGTGGTAAGATTATATTTATTCAAATAATATCAAGTTAATCATCTTCCATTTAGCTACATATTGCTACCCCTTTATTTCGTCGGTTTTTATGTTTTTAACCTCCTTCTGCAATTCGTACAACTTTAATTGAATATCCCTTAATTAAGTCCAATATTACATAGTTTCTTCCATGTAAAAAAATAAATACAAAAATAAAAAGGATAGGCAAGTAGACCTAACATCGAAAGTACTATTTGAATGACCTTAATGTGCAATATTACTAGTAACATAAATAAAAGCCCCTTTTTTTTTTTTCTTTTTTTTTGACAAAAGTAAAATTTTTATTAAGAAATAAGTCCACGTACAAGAGTACGAAGAATGAGTGCAAAAACATGTACAACAGTAGGCATTATGCTAACTAAGTTATCTTCATTGATAGGAAACCAATTTAATAATTCTAACCAGGAAACTCTAGCAATATCTCCAAATGAAAGCATATTTTAGTACGATAACGTCAATAACTGTGAAGTTCTTGAAATTCTTGGATATTTTAATCTTGCAATATGGAATACAACCATGATAAACCTAAATCTACATGAAAAAACTATTACCATAGACAAAAGTCCAAGTAGAAAACTTACTGTCATATCCATAAAGATAGGTAGACTTATTACAAACAAAATACAAACACAAAACATAGTAGGTGAAAAAAATTACCCTTATTACAAATCTAGAGAACAAAAATAAAAAAAATAAAAACTCAAAGACAGATATAGAGAATAAACACAACACCACAAATCCAAACCATTAAGCAAATCTTATTCAAGGAGACGCCAACCACCATTGCTGCCACTTCTACCCCACCATTTTCACCAAGTTGGGCCATTCCAGCCCTGCCAAAAGGGAGGTAAAGCACAAGACACAAAACCCCCACAAGAAATCTCCAAGATCTACAACCTTACGAGCTCCCATCGCAACACACCTCAAACCACAGTGTTAGCCATCTTCCAATTATATACCTTCACACCTATTTTCATAGCCAGAGCCTAGTCAACGCGCCATCACGGGTGGCCGAAGCATAATTTCTGAAAACTTAGATATGAAAGAGAAAGGTTTTTCTCTCTTATAAGAAGAGAAAACAGTAAAAGAGAATAACTTTTTTTGGTAACACTCAATAAAGCTTGTCTTACCCAATGTTATATATTGCACATTAAATTCTAAAACATCTCAATTAAATATATGTGTATGTGTATATAGAATTATAAATATATTCATGGATGAAAATATCACGATATATCTGTTTTTCAAGGGTTGCGGTATGATAAGTACATGTATATTAATATCCATCAGAATATCGTGATATATCCTATTTATCGGTCGAAATATTGCAAAATATAGATATCGGACAAGATATGTTATAAATGTACAATATATCCGAATATTTTTGCGAAATATCACTGAAATATCGCAAGTCAAAAAATAAGTGGGTTTTTTTTCTTCTTCTTCTTTAAACTTTGCTATGTAAACCTATAACAAACACAAGATCAACATTGTTATGTTTGTATGTGTTTTGTTTTATTGATTTTAGTTTATTTGAATGTGTTAAATTTCATATTGTATTAGATGTATTAACGGATAAAGTTTTTTATGTCCTCCTTTGTAGCGACCCAACTTTTACCATGACTTTTACTATTTAAAATGCAGTAAAAATCAGAGTAATTTTTTTTTTCTTTCTTTTAATTAAAACATTGTAAGTGCATTAGAAATTCGGTTTAGTTAAGAGAAAACTTATTCTATTGAC
>WUAT03061396.1:0-13466 GCA_010015005.3 Ulmus americana
GAAGAACTATGCAATTCAGTGAAGTGACTTTTCAGTTCACAAACAACATAAACTATCATAGAATTGTAAGTAGTTTCGGTACAGCACTTGTTTTAATGGCTTTAATCTCTTCATGCTAAAAATGAAAAAAAAAACAGAAAACTAATGGTTTTCATCTCTTAAGGGGTGCACTAGAATGCTGTTGGTTGAAATACATGGCAGGAAGGAGAAATATAAATCTCAACTCACGAGTGTCAAGCAGAAAACCTATATCTATATCTATATACACAATTTCTTAATATATAAGATGCAGCTGGCTTCTGTTATCGTCAATTTTTCATGACGTATTTTATTTTTGTCAATCTTAGATATGGGGCTGACATAGCACGAGGGGTAGCTGAACTTCATGCTGCAGGTGTAATTTGTATGAATCTAAAACCGTCAAATCTTCTATTAGATTCAAGTGGTCGTGCTGTGGTTTCTAATTATGGACTTGCTGCAATTCTGAAGAAATCTTTATGCCGTAAAGCTCTAATTGAGTATGATACCTTGAGGATCCATTCATGCATGGAATGTATAATGCTCAGTCCTCACTATGCAGCTCTAGAGGCCTAGAACCAGTAAAGAATTCATCGAACCCATTCCGGGATGAGGGTATTGGTATTTCAGTGGAATCAGATGCTTGGAGTTTTGGTTGTACATTGGTTGAGATGTGCACGGGTTCCATTATGTATGTGTTACCAACATAATCTGTATTTGAAAGTTATTATTTTGTATTCCTTTCAAATTGTGACATTCCCTTTTGTAGGTGGACTGGTTTAAGTGTAGAAGGAATCTATCGAGCAGTTGTCAAGACTTGAAAATTGCCTCCACAGTATGCAAGTGTTGTAGGTGTTGGTATACCTTGGGAACTGTGGAAGATGATTGGAGAGTGTCTCCAATTCAAAGGAGCAAAAAGACCAACTTTTCTTCGTCATCTGCAAGATTTGTCCCTGAGTCCTCCTGCAAGTCCTAATAAGTAAGATTACTTGGTTTTGTTAGTGACTTTTATTGAAATATTGTGTTGGGTATCTAACTTAGCCTTTGTTGAGATGGTGGGATGGTGATGGATAACCAATGATGGCGATTTTAGCAACTAGCACATAATATTTAATCTATCATCTCGTCTGGGAAAGATTTACTCTATCATCTTGCAAAAGGCTCTAGATCACATGTGACTGAATCATCTCCTATTTTTGGTCAGAAGTTTTTCAAGATAACACAAATCTTCTACATAGACTTGTGTCTGAAGGGGATCTTAGTGGCGTTAGGTAATCTGCTTACATATCCTTTTAAGCTATCTAGAACAGCCTTAGAGATTCTTTTCACATTTTCATTATGCCTTATTTTTCTATTCAGAGATCTGCTTGCAAAGGTTGCATCTAGAAGTGACACTAGTGTGATATCTTCACTATTAGTTGCTCAAAATTCAGATGGCCAAACTGTCCTTCACTTGGCTTGTAGGTGTGGAAGTGAAGAACTTGTTGAGGCTATTTTGGAGTATAGAGAAGCAAATCTAGATGTGTTGGATAAAGATAGGGACCCACCACTTGTTTTTGCATTAGTAGTAGGGTCTTCAGATTTTGTTCGTACTCTCATTAATAGAGGTGCTAATGTGGGATCTAGCAGCAGGGTCTTCACTATTGTGCCTACCATGGTTAACCCGATTGTATGCGGGTATGTTGTAAAATTAATTTATTATTCTTCTTTGTTTTCCCATGTTGAAGTAGTCTTAGATTCTTATATTTTTTAAAATGAATTACAGGAGTTGCTTTTGGCTAGAGCTGATCTTAATGCGGAGGATGATGAAAGTGAAACTGTCCTGCACAAAGCTATTACTAAGAAATACACAGACTCTGCTATTGTTATATTGGAAAATGGAGGCTGTAAATCAATGTCTATTACGAATTCAAAGCACTGCACATAAGTACCCAATTGTATTGTTTTTCATAGTTGTCTACTAAGTTCATGAGGGTTTCAGATTGTTCACTAATAATGCTTGGTTTTCGACAATTTTAGTAGAGAACAATTTTTTTTCTTTAATTATTTTGAGGCACACCTTGATGAAATTTATTGTATTTCTTTTTCTTTATTTTATTAAAATAATGTAAAATTAATTGAATGTCTACAGAGAGATGAAAAGCTTAAGAAGAATGGTAAGCAGTTGAAGTCAAAACTTTTTTGGATTTTAGGATTTTGGGTTTTATTGATAGTTCATTTGAAAATTTTTATATTCAAAACTTTTTGTTTATGGTTTAATTAGCAATTGCTTCATTTCTGTTCTAGGATTTCTATTTTATGTGTTTCAGAATTGGTTTAGGGATGACATATGTATTCTACTACTTCAAATGTTATCCTATACTGTCATATCCCTGTTAAGCTTGAAAATTTGACATGAGATTAAGTCCAGTTCTACATTAAAAATGGTTTTGGCAGATTAGTAACTAGAACCAACTCTTGCCGTCTATATTTATTGTTTGTGGTCCACAACTCTTTAACAAATAACTCATTGACCACTTTAATTTGCTTTAGATCAACACTAAGTTTCAATTTTATCAGTAAAAACTTGTATTTCTTACCATTTGTCCACCCATTTCAGCCTCTTCAACTGCTTGCAGAAAATGGGCAAGCAGGTAGACCTTCTTCAATGTTGGTGGTTTACTTTTTATTCATCCAAATTTGATGCATTCTTTTGATTAAATGTCAATATAAAAAATGGTGAGGAAACTGTAGTGACTACATCTTTTGCTAGGATGTGTATTATTTTGAAGAATATGAAATAGGTAAGCTAAATTCCTATTTTTGTGCTAGGATTTTATGGTTTTTTTGTGAAAACATGTTCTTATTTCTTTGTATTAACTCTAGATTTGATTTCAATTTAGGCTGCATATGTGTGTGATTACATTCTTGGAGGTGAACTTGATGGATCAAGCTCAAACCAAAGAAAATAAACACTTTGCGTGTGGAATTAGTTTTTCATCAGAGTGCAGTAGAGCTCACAGGAAGCTTTGGGGAGGTAGGTCTGTTTAGACTGAACCTTGATAACAAATCATTGGTGTGTTGCTTTTGATTGAGTTTTTAATTTCCAAATCTGCGTTTGTATTTGGGAGTTTATAATTGTGAAAAATGACAATGAAGAGGTGTTGAAAATGTGTTTGAACATTTCTTTACCATTGATTCTGTTCAAGTGTTGGATTTTGCTAAAGTAAGAGCACCCAGTTGTAAGGTTTCTATATTATTTGTGTAGTTTGAGTTGATATGGAGCTTTATCAAACTGGCTTCTTTTATTTCTTAAGTTATTGTGAGTTTCATGTAGTGAAATTTGCTATCTGAGCACCGGATTTGTTTTGCCCTGTGATGAAAAAACACAATGTTGGAAGCTTTTCCATGAATTTTCATTGTGAGCTAGTTCATGTCTTAGCCGTCATGATTTTCTTTCTTTTCATTTCTTTTCTATATATATATATATTTATTATGGCCTGGCTTACATAAAAAGGCTCTAATGAAAATTCATTGGTTATGCTGCTGATGACCTAAAATAGCTATGAGATTTGAGGGCCTTTCTTAGTCTTTTATATGTTTTGTTATTTGATTATGTTTCTTCTTTAGTGCTGAAATCCTCCTCCCCTATCTTTTTCTTTTAATATCATCCCCAAGCTTGGTACGTTTTTTTCCTCTCATGTAATGGGTACTTGAAAGTATTTTGTTGGATTCATTTGAAATCGGGGACTTAATAGTAACAGCTGCTGCTACTTTACAATTTGGATTCAGTTTATCCTACTACAACTACTTTACAGTTTGTTTTCTTGAGTGGAGTGACTGTTTGTTCTGTTGCTTATTGGACTACCATTACATAGGCTTGATTGGAATTACCATTACAGCCCCACTAGGAGAATCCAAAGCCTATAAGCCTCTCAATCCACTGACCGTTTGTGCAAGGTTTATTCCCAAAAGGGAGGCTCCCCCCAAGTGTTGATCCCTTGACCTGGCCGTCAAGGTGCTCCTTAAGAGGTAAGGGCTGACCACACGCAAGCACTGTTGTTATTACCTCCAAGCATCATCACTGGTATATCTTCATTTTTTTTCCTCCTTTTTCATTCGTACTTATTTAGCTTTCATTTGAGGTGGTGGGGGAGTAAGGAGTTGTTTTTTGTCGGATGATGAATCTTATTGGGTCGAGTTGAGTAGATGTAGTCTCCATTTTAAGCCTCCATATCTTCCATCACTGTTCTTATCCTGCCTGCCATACCTTCCTTCACTTTTATTATCATCCTTGTAGTTTGAAAATTTTCAGACCATGGCATTAACTCATTATTCTAGCTTCTGCTGGTACTGGTAGCCTTGGTGGTTTTGGTGCGTCGTGGTGGTGTTTCACATCTTGTAGTAATGGTTTAGCTTTTATTCATGTTTCACCATAATATCTGCGAATAAATTTTGTTTTCAGTAAAGAAAAACACACACACACACACACATAAGGTTTCTGCTGTTTGTTTGTTTTTGTTGGTTTCTGCTTTTCTGCATTATTATTATTTTGTTGGCCTTTTTTTGGGCATATTGGTTGTTTTTGTTGTTGTATCAGTAGCCTTGGTGGTAGGTGTTGGTGTTGGTCTGCACCTTTCAGATGTGACTGGTTTTTCTATTGTAGCTCCACCTTCCATGTGATAAAATCTGACTATAATTAATTTCTCTTAAAAATGTTTATGATTGTTTTGAATCTTTACCCTTTCTGTAGTCATAACACTGTTAATATAATTTGTTTCATCCGACCATCAGTTCGATGTACTTCCTCTTTGGCTACTTTTTCATTGCCACTCTCTATTCATTATTTAATACATTATGGCTCTTCCGTCCAATGATGAAGCTATTTTATTTCGTTGTGGTGGATCCTTGTTTTATGCTTTCATCTTCATCTTCATTTTTTTTGTTTTTTTTTTTTTCTTTCTTTGCACTTTAGATGAGATGTGTATGCTTTGGATTTCTGTTTCATTTTTATTTTACTTTAATATTTATCTACCTTTCTTTGAGTCTGTTTTCCTGTCTTTATTGAGATATGATTGCTGTCTGCATCTTTTATTAATTAATCTCTTTGGTTTACTAAATATTAGTTTATTTTTAGTACTGCATTTTCACTTTCATTAATTCTTGTTTTACTTTCACACATTTTTCATATATTTTATGCCTGAATTACAAAATTTTCCCGTTTACATAACTTTTTTTGCCATTTCAGTTTCTTTCCCTGATATTTGGTTACTTTAAATTTGATTTGTCCTCTTTATATTGTTCTTGATATATCCCTATTCCTTACTGCCTCTTTTCTTGCAGAGTTGTATTTACAATAGTAAGTACCATGATATGCAATCTTGGTACTAAGATGATATTTATTTTAAGGAAAGTTCTACTGGGTGTTCCATATTTTCACTGGTCATGAGATTTTTAATATACGAGGGGAGAACTTTGTGTGCCTTTTTTTTTGAATTTATTCTATGGTTTGTGCTTGAATCTTTCCATGGATTTTTTCAACCCAGGTCTCCAACTTTTTGCACATGTGACTGTTGGAATCAAAATTTGTTGTCCCCAAATTGCATGTCCCTGACCTGTTCTACTAATTAAAATTTGACAAATCATCCCAGTTGTTTATTAAAATTCAGAAATTAAATAGTGTAATTAATGTTGTGTTGTGGAAAAATAAAATGATGTGTCAAATTTTAATTGGTGGGACAGGTTGGGGACAAGTAATTTCGGGACCACATATCTTTAATCCAAAAGTTGGGTCCCGTAGTTTCAAATTTTGAGTTATGGTGTTCCCAACCTCTGCCCGATGATGAATTTTATTGGATTTGGAAATTATTGGATCTTCATTTTAAGCCTCCATCTATTCTGCCACTCTAACTATCACTGTTGCCGGCTGTCTGCTGCCTGCTTCCTAGTTCATCCATCCTTCCTACGCTCCATCCCTCTTACCAAACATAGTGTTAGAGCAGGCCTTGTAAGTGGAGAGATTCATTTCCAAACTGGCCCATAATTGTAGAGTTAAAAAGTGGAGGTAGTCAGTGAAAGTGATAGTGGACCTAATTTCCTATTTTTTCTGCTGGTACTGGTGACGGTAGTAGTGGTGGTGTAAAGATGTGATTGGCTTTTAGTGAAGCTCCACGGTCTAAGAGATCTATTTAAAATTCTGAGGGCGAACTTCTCTTTTTTGTCATAAAAATGTACCTTCTAGATGTGATTGGCGTCCAGGGAAGCTTCACTGCTCATGGAATTTTTTATGTGAGGGCAGAAGTTCTTGTCCCTTTTATTTTAATGTGTTGTATGTGCTTGAATCTTTTCCTGGTTTTTTGCAGCCTAGGTCCCTAACCTTTTGCACCTGTGACAGTTGGGTCCATAGTTTCAAATTTGAATTATGGAGTCCACAAGCTCTGCCCAATGATGAATTTTATTGAATCTAGAAATGATAGGATCTTCATTTTAAGCCTCCATCTCTTTTGCCACTCTGAGTATCACCTATGTTGGCTACTACCTTAACAACAACAACAACAACAACAACCCAAATAGTATAATAATAATAATAATAAATTTATATCAAATTAAACCTTTGGATTCTGAAATCCAAAAGGTTCAATTTGGGGGCTTTTGTGACGAAGTATCAAACTACAATGGCTTTTATATATTTTCCCTTATGTTGGCTTTTTGATGGAAACTGCTCACTACACAACCCAAAAAGGTGGCTGCTGGAGTCATATACTCTCGGTTACTGGTGACCCTTGTGGTGGTGGTGGTTTGTATTGTACACCCTACAAATGTGATTGGCTTTTTGTGATGCTCCACCTTCCATGAGATCTTTCTGGCTATAAAATTCAGAGGGTAAACTCTCTGAGATTTTTGTTTTTATTGAATCTTTACTTTTTCTAATGTGGAAAGAGAATTGATATGGAAGGCACATGTTGTCATGACACTTATATTAGCTTCTATGAGATTACAGCTATACTTTAAATTTCTTTTCGAAAGTAATTGTTTTTCATGTTATTTTGGGTCACATTATTTATAATTAAATTTCTTTCTCAAGCTTATTACCTTTTTTTCCTTGATTAAGTTGACGGTGGTGGTGGTGATATGAATGCTCTAATAGAACACAAATGGAGGATTCATTTGAGATGGAGAAAATTACTATGCTGCTATACTGTTTCTCTCATTAATTTGATGCCTCTTTTCTTGCAGAGTTTAATTTACCATATTATGCAATTGTAAGTTGACATTACTGTATCTTGTTCTTGTTATATTTTCCCAACTTGATGGTATCTCTCTTTGTAACTTCCTCTTTCCTTGCTGAGTTTTATTTGCCATAAAATGCAATAGTACCAGGTTTTGGCTCTGCGATGGACACTTCATGTTGGAAGCTTTATTACAGTCTTTCATCATGAGATAATTTTAAGGTTTTTTTTGTTGTTGTTGGGAAACTGAATTATACCTGTCTGTGGACTTGGTGCTATTTGCCATTTATTTCCCAATCCCATATTTTGCTGAGTGCTAACTTTGCTGCCTGATGATGGATCTTAATTGCTATGGGTTGTGGGGATGTTCATTTTTAGCCTCCATCTATTCTACCACTTCTGCCATCGTCAACGCTGCCTGCCAGCAGATTCTGGGCATGTTTGGTAGGTGATAGAAATACCCTGTTTAGTTTACCCAGTTTGAATAGCCAAAAACTTATGCCCTGTGCGCGGAATTTGGTCAAATATACCCATTGTTTTTGTTGTTGATGATGATGATTTTTGTGGCTTAAAAGCTGGCCGCATGTTAATGTTTGTCTGTTGGTACTGGCCGTGATGGTGTTGAGCGGTAGTAGTTATAGATGTGATTGGCTTTCAGTGAAGGTTCACTCTCCATGAACTTTTCGATTATCTGAGGGCAGAAGTTTTTGCTTTCAGAGAACTGATATTTAAGCCACCTGTTCTCGTGGTACAATACTTTTAGCTTTTATTTGTTTCGTATTGGTTAGTTCAGTTTAGATTTCTTTCTTTTTGATTTATAATTATAGCCTTTTAGGCTGCTTTGAAGGAATTGTTGTTGAATAACATAACATGAAGGCTATAGTTGTACACCTGTCCTGCTTGTTTAGTGCAATCTAATCAATTCTAAGATAAATAAATGTACATTGATGCTTTCTTGTTTGTTTTAAAATATTTATTGTTATAATTAAACTCCTGTTTGATGACAAATCTTATTGCATTGCATCTAGGATCATCGTTTTAAGCCTCCATCTCTTCTACTGCTCCAGATATCAACAATGCTGCCTGCCTGTAGATGCTATTGATTTTCAAATCACAAAGTACTATATTTATATTTTCCCTTATTATTGTTCTCGAGTCCCGACTTAATGATTGTATCAATTTTAAGTCCATGATATTGTTTCTGCTGGTAGTGGTGGCTGTGATGGTGGTCGGTGGTGGTTGTGGTTGTGTTCTACCCTTGCAACCGGCTTTCAGTGAAGCTTTACTGTCCTTGAAAATTTCAACTATCATAGGGCGGTAAGTTTTCTTGCTTTTAAATTTTATTTTATGGTTTGGCTTTTTTATATTAGTTTATTCTGTTGAACATTTGTGAATTGGGCATCCTTAGATTGACCAAAGTGACTGTCATTTCATAAAATTTTGTGACATAAAAAAATAATAATGAAAAAAAAAAAAAACAAGTTGAATTTCGATACGGTGAGTATTTAGTAAATTTGAATTAGAATTTGAGTTGTTTGTCATGAGAATAGACATACAGAGAAAAATTCATTGGTTATGTTGCTCATTTCTTCATGCTCTATAAGTTTACATTGTTTTTGCATCTTGTATTATCTATTTCATTTTTCTTGTCCAGTTCTTCGTGCTCTATTTTTTTCTTTTTTCTATTATCCAATCTTTTGTTACTCTTTGCTTTCCAATTCTATTACTAGTTGTTTTTTGTTTTCAAGTTTCTTTTGTATGAATGGAGCCAATGAGTAATTGTTAACATTCTAAATCTTCTAATTTGTGCGGTGATGACATAATTTACATCTTTGCCGCCTTTATCAACATTGTGATCATCTTTTCTTTTCTTTTCTTTTTTCCTCTCTTTCTCTATCTCTTGGGGGCATGGTTGAAGATATGAAGAGGGCAATTCAGTGGATATACTTTCAATGACCAGTTATAGCTATGTGATTTGAGGACTTGTTTTTATCTAGACATATCTCTGTTTCATATTCATGGTTCATTTATATGATTTCTTAATCCCCTCTTCTATTTTGTGCTTTATGACTGTTCTTATAATCTCCAAACGTTGTTGGTATATATTTTCTTTTTCCTTTGTTTTTTCTTCCCTTCCTGATAGTTCTCTAAGTTTCATTGTTTATATGTATAGGTTACTCACCATATTTATCTAGAATTCATTTGATGCAGGGGTGCTACTAGCAGCTGCTGCTATTTTTGCTTTACTAGTTTCATTTACCATGTTTTGCAGTTTAAATTCTTTAATTACTGGTTTGCCTTTGCCCTCTGATGGAAAAATTCAGTTTTGGAAGCAGTTCCATGGATTTTAATCATGATCTGGTTCACATCTTTGCCGCCTTACGTCATCTCAATCACCATTTTCGTCACTATATTTCTCTCTCTGTCTCTGTCTCTCTCTCTGTCTCTGGTCATAGCACACTGTTAATTTAATTTGCCTCATCTGACCTGGATAATCATCTATTTTTTATTGGACTATCAAATGTCTTATTGATTTAGGTGTAATGATTCCTACAAAAGTCTGTCAAGTGATCATTCTGGTGTTTTGTTGATATGGTGGGTAATCTTTGGCTACTTTTTAGTTGCAACTCTCTGCAGAGTTCTATTCATTTTTAATATATTACGACTCTTCTGCCCAATTGTGAATCTATTGCATTGAGCTGTGGTGGATCTTTTAATATATGCCTTGTAAGAGTGGTTGGCATTCTTGATGTTTTATTGGCCCCTTGTTAGGAGTGCTTCTCTTTCAGTTGCTTTTGATGCATATTTTCTTGCAAAGTTTTATAACCTTCATTTGCTTTCTTAAGTACTGGATTTTGACCCTGTAATGGAAACTCACTGTTGGAAGCATTTCCGTGGATTTTCATTATGAGCTAATTTACATCTTATGGTCTTCATTATCATTACCATTACCATTACCGTTACCGTCTATTTTCCTATGTCTCTTCATCTCTCTTTCTATGGGATGGCTTGTATGAAAATTCACTGGTTATACTGCTAAAACCTGGTATAGCTATGAGATCTCTGCATTTTTAATAAATGGATTTTCTTCTGTTATATATTCATTTACTAGATTTTGATCCCTCATTTTGTTACGCTGTTTTGTTCTTTACAACTGTTATTTTTTATTTTATTTTATCTCCAAGCATGATTATCTTATCTTTGTTCTCTTTTCTCCAATTCTTGAGCACTGTTTGGTTTCTTCATTTATATATATATACTTTATCAGACTTTTTCTTCTGTCCGATGATGAATTTTCTTGGATTTAGTGGTGGGTGGATCCTCATTGTCAGCCTTCATATCTTCTACCTCTCCTACCATTAATAATGCTGGCTGCCTGCCAGCTGGAAGATATTGCTGCTGCTTCTGCTTCTTCTCTACCACCACACCGTTTTATTATATTGGGGAAAAGATCAATGGTATGTTTGAGACGCGATTTAAACAGGATTTTGGTGATTATTATTATTATTATTATTTTGCTTCTGCTGGTACTGGCGGCTTCGGTGGTGGTAGGTTGTGGGTGGTGGTGGTGTGTTGGCTTTCAATGAAGCTTCACTGCTCATGGAATTTCTCATTATATTTTCTGAGGGCAGAAATATTTTTTTGGTCCTGTTGTTTTGTGTTTATGCATATTAACTTGATTTAATTTTGTTTTCTTCTTATTTTTACTCTGCTGACTTCTAGTTATGGATATGGTAACTCTACTTTTAGGCAGTTTTTTGTTTTGTTGAAGCAAAGAATGAAAACCGGTTTGTCATTCACTTTCCTCTTCTGCCTGATGATGAATTTTATTTGATTTGATTGGATTGGTATGGTTTGGTTTGGTTTAGATTGCATTGTATTTTATTGTCTTGTAATTGGAGCTTTGATTTAAGCCTCCATTCTTTTGCCACTTACCATCATCGACACCAGTTGCTTGCCTGATTGCTGGTGCTATTACCACTTTTAGGATTTACTTGAATACACTTTTATTGTTGTTGTTTCTGATGGTACTGGTGGCCTTGGTGGTGGTGTTCCTTGTGTTTCAGGTATGTGATTGGCTTTTAATGATTCTCCATTTTCGTCTGATCATTTTGGCTATAAAATTCTGAGGGCAGAAATTCTACTTTTTCTTTTAAATAATTTATCAAAACTAGGGTCATTGTTTGTTTGAATCTTTACCTTTTTATGTAATAATATTAACAGTCCCTGTTAATTAGTTTTGCAGTTTTTCTTTTTTTTTTTGAATGGATTAATTTGGCAGTTTCTGATTGATTGGTTAGTTAATTATATTTGGACAGGGGATGTGTGACAATAAAAAGAGAAATTGCATGGAGCTTAGGTCAGAGTATTAGAGACTGGCTTGCTTGGCTAACCTCCCTTAACCTTGGACCTTCTAGGAGGGCATGTGAGTATTTGTCTTGAAAGGCGCTTTTGGGACACAATTACTGAGGTGATGAATCCATATTTGCCCACTTGTCAAAGAGTTTAGAGTTTAACCAACCTACCTTTGACATTTGACATTTGAGGATTTACTTGGGATGTTTTTTTGTAATTATAATTTTAATGTATAATTTTTTTTAATTCAGTCTCTGGCTCAATTGAATTACCTCTCCTCACCAAATTTGTAAACTGTATATTTTTGTCTTTGAATGATTAATTTTAAACCCTTACTCTTTAATGTCTCCCGTCACTAATCTAATTTTCGACCTAAACCTTTGTTAGTTTTATTGATTGGGATATCTAATTTTTGACCTAAACTTTTGTTATACCAATGTACTGTATCCTGAAGATGGTTTGTCAAATCATTTATGATCAAAACAAAGAGGTATGAACTTAAAGTCGACATTTGATGTACTCTTATTCGCTTGACCTCTTGTTTGCTAAGCCAACTCTTGATACATTCTCTTAATAATTTTTTTTAATGATATCCGACATAGCATTGAGGCACTTGCTTCCTTATTAACTTTGATTATCGTAATCATATATACTTTTGTTTCTCTATATTTTTTATAATTTGTGTAAGCAAGAAGACGACCTTCGTAGTAGATGTACTTTGCATAAATCCAAATTAATTTTTCAAATATTGCAGTTAAACTCATTAAGTTTCTGCTCTCTGACCCTCTCTTAGAATTTATCCTATTATAATTCAAGTAGGATATCACCTTTATTCTAGTAAATTGGTATCACAGTGTCATGCCTCCACGAGTATTTCGAGTTTTGAAAATTCTATTAAAGAGCTTAGTTAATCATTGAATCTCAATTTCTAGAAATTTCCACATTTCAATTGATATTTCATTCGGTCCAATTGCCTTTCATGAATTCATTTTTTTCAAAGTTTCTCTTAACTTCTTTTGCCCTTACTCCATAGTAGAACATATGATGTCTCCGTTCTTGTGAAACATATTCCTCCAAGTTTAACTCTCCTGTATGAGTTTCATTGAGTAGAATCTAGGAGTGAATTCTCCATTTATCTAAAATAGTTTTATCCTGCATTAGAACTCTTCTATCCTCATGCTTAAAACGCTTGCCGTGACTTAAATATTTAGTATTTCGTTCCCACACTTTATCTATCTTGAAGATATCTTTGTTCCATTTTTTTGGTACCTAGCCTATTCTACAGATCACCATACGCTTTCTTTTAGCTTTCCTAATACTTTACTACTTAGTCTTCAAAATTGCATGTGCCATTTTTTTAAGGGATAATGACACTTGGGGTACCTGTACATTGCGTTAATGACAGATGGTACTCTTGTTTGAAAACAAAGACACTGGGATAACCTCAATTTTAATTTTGGGACGGTGGAATATCTTTGGTCATGTGAAATAGCGAAATTACCCTTACATTAGTTTAATAAATAAAATAAATTGCAGATTTTTTACACCATACGCCTCTGAATTCTTAAAATATTAAAAATTTGATCCTACAAGTAAAAAAAAAAAAAATTATTTTATTTTATTTTTCTTATCTTTTATTTTTATTTTAGGTCTCTGAACTCTTAAAACATCAATAGTTTGATCTTAAAAATAAAAAAATTTCTTTTCTTCTTTTTTTAATTCTCTTTTTTTTCTTTTCGTGTTTCGTTTTCTTTTTTTTTTTTTTTCCTTTTTTGTCTTTGTTTTTTTTTTCCTTTGTTTTTTTTTTCTCTTTTGCTTTTGTTTTTTTTTCTTTCTTTTGTTTTTCTTTTTGTTTTTCTTTTTTTTTTTTGGTATTTCGTTTTT
>WUAT03061505.1:0-13465 GCA_010015005.3 Ulmus americana
TAGAGGGTCTTTATGTAATTTTTCCAATAAAAAAACTAGTAAAATCAAAAACTATTATAGGCAAAATATATCTCTATATTTAATTAGGTATTTCAAATATTTTACTAGTATTTTAAATATCCTTATATATTTAATTAAAGTATTTGAAATATTCAAAATTCTACTAAATACTATTTTAATAACTTTCTCACTCCCATCACATATTTTTATTACTTTTTAATAAAATATTATTTATATTATTTTTTAATAAAATATTATTTTTTATTATTTTTTAAATAAAATATTACATCTTTTTAGTATTTTATTATTTTTTAATAAAATATTATCTCTTTTTATTATCTTTTTATAAAATATTACTTTTTTTTATTATTTTTTTTAATAAAATATTACATCATTTTATTATATTTTTAAAATATATATATATTTATTATAAAATATATATATTTATTATTATTAAATTTTATGAACCAAGTACACTAATTTTACTTTACTTTAAATACTATGAAACACACTCAACAAAACAAAGTTAAAAAAAAATAATAATAATAAAATAAAATAAATCTGTGGCCTAGATTCATGTACACCTATGCGTCATTTTTAAAAATTAAAAAACAAAAAAAACTAAAACCAATAAAGCTAAAGAAAGCGACGAATCGAAGAACAAAATGGCAATATCATTCCAGAAACCCAAAGAAATTACTACTTCATATAAGAAAGCAGCAGATCCTTGATTAACACCTCTCTCTTCAAGACTTCAACCTCAATTTATTTAAAAACACATAGAAAATGGAACTTCAACAAGCCTAAGAGAAGCAGAAACAAGCGTTGCCCAGATCAGTAACGCCACTAGCTACAACCAAAACAACAAATAAAATAAACCAAAATGGCGAAACACGAACTGGGCACCAAGTAATATAGCTTCTCTTCAACTCTAAGCCGATCTGGGAGGTGGTGGCTTCTTCGCCTGTGAGGGATTGTTGGTCACCGCCGATGAGATCTCCTGGTGGCCGCCGCTGATTGGTGGGTTTGAGGAGGTCTCGGTGACATTAGTAGGGCCGCTGCCACTCACAGGAAGGGGAGCTAGGATGGAGTCTTGAGATGTTGGTGGGTCGCCGGAGAGAAGCTCCGGCGGGAGGACCAGCGACGCCTGACGCCGATGACGTGACATTTTTCTAGAGAGATAGATAGAGAGAGAAGGAAGGGAGAAGGGAGAAGGGTGAAGAGTGAAGAGTGATCTGCTTGTTTGGTGAATTTATGGGGAGGGTTTTTGTGTTGGAATTTCTGAGAGTAAATTTAATTTACGCGCGCACTGTAGAGCGTGGTCAAACATCTTAAAGTTTGAGTGGTAGATATATTCAATGTATCTGTTTCTTTTTTTCTTTTTTTTTTTGGCTAAACATAATTAATATATTAAAAAAAAAAAAACAAATATTGGCTTTCTCCTAAAAAAAAAAAAAAATTTACCAAAAATTTTATAATCAATTCAAAAAATTATTATGCTCAAATTACTAAAATCTTGTTTAAATTATATTTCAAACAGGCCCATTAAAAATGCAAATTTTTTTTAACCTATTAAACAAGCAATTTTAACATGAGAATCAAATTTATGTTATTTGAACAATGTTAATTTGAAAATTTTAGAATATTAAAATCACTTCTTTATTTTTTTTATTTTAAAATGTTAATTTGAAAATTTTAGAATATTGAGATCACCTCCTTGTTTTTTGATTTTTGAAAGTGAAGGCTGATTCTTTATCTGGTGTAAGAATGTGTGTTAGTACAGTTAAATCAAGATAGCGCGTAACCTTAATTCTAACAAATAAAAGACCGTAACCTTAGTCCTAACAAATAGGAGAGATACAAAGTCCTAACAAATAGGAGAGATACAAAGTCCTAACAAATCGGAGAGATACAGAGTAAAGAGAATCAAACAATACAATATAAAGTAAAAAATTAAAATATCCTTATAATTTAATTATAATTATAATTATTATGTAACCTAATTACTATTATTTTAATACACAATACATGAATTATTGAAATTTAATTAGAAAAAAAATATGTTATATTTGTTTTACCAAAAAAATGCTATAATTTTTTAAATTTAAAAATTTAGTATAATATATATAGAACAATATAGTTTTATAAATAAATAAAACTTTTAAAAAATTATTGATTATTTATCTAATATATTATACATACATATATTCTACCGATCAATTAATTATTTTTGAATATCAGATCATCTCTTTGATTTTTTTTTTTATTTGAAAAAGAAGAATTATGTTTTATTTATTCAAAGTAAGAATGTTCGTTATTACAGTTAAATCAAGATGGCGCGTGGTCTTTGTCCCAATAAATAAGAGATGTACATTGTGAAGAAAATTGAGCAAGTTAAATATATATATATCATATAGGGATCGTTTGAGAAACGATTTAAACAAAATTTTGGTGATGATTTGAATCATAATTTTTTAGCAAGATTTGCTGAATAAACATTTATTTCATGATTTAAACATGATTTTTATTAAAAGTATGCTGAGATCTACACAGTAATATTAATAATATAATGTAAAAGGTGATGGGGTTCACGATGTATAATAAGATATGATATGATGTAAAATGCGATAGTATTCATAAATATAATATGATAAAATAAGATATAATAGTAATTAGAATTAGCAAAAGAATAAGTTTTTATAGAATATGATAGATAAATAAACTGATGAATAGTTTAATTTCTTTTAATTCCAATATATATATATACTCTTCTGGGTAAGGTTAATTAATATTATGAGTGTGAAATTTTTCATCAAAATAGGAGATTTAAGGGATAAATATTGCATAATGTGGTTTAATTATTTCATATATTTTGGCCTTTTCTATATATCTTTCTTAATTGAAAATTTGAATTTTTTAAGAGAAAATTTTGAGGCTTTTTGTTTTTTTTTTTAAAGAACTTTTTTGAGAATTTTAACTTTTCTCTATTTTTTGTTGTTTTGTTTGTTCATATTTTTATCTGTTAATGTCCCCTTCATTTATTTGTTTTTCTCTAAATATTTACCCACTTTGTATTATTTTGTTTTTTTATTTAATTTATTATTATTATTATTATTATTTTGATTTTGCTTCAACACAATGGTTGATTTAAATTTAAAAAATTTAGTTTAATTTTTATCAAACAATTTGCACTATTTCAAAATTTAAATATTTTACTAAGTTGAGAGTGTTTAAATATGATATATTTTTTTATATATATCTTTTATTTCTATTCAATATAGGTGTTACTCTTGAAATTTCTCTAATTCTCTTACAAATTAGTTATGATATTCTAAAAACTTCAAATAAATTTTATAGTTACCGTAGTTTTCAAATAAATATTCAAATATTTTACAAAAATAAATAAAAAATTTCCATTTTTGCGAAAGTTGTTTTAAACTCTCATCCATTACTATATTATCCACCAATTGCGTTTCAAACAGGTCCATTAAACATGCAAATTTTTTTTTAACCTATTAAACAAGCAATTTTAACATGAGAATCAAATTTATGTTATTTGAACAATGTTAATTTGAAAATTTTAGAATATTAAAATCACCTTTTTGTTTTTTTAATTTAAAATGTTAATTTGAAAATTTTAGAATATTGAGCTCACCTCCTTGTTTTTTGATTTTTGAAAGTGAAGGTTAATTCTTTATCTGTTGTAAGAATGTGTATTAATACAGTTAAATCAAGATAGCGCGTAATTTTAATTCTAACAAATAGGAGACCATAACCTTAGTCCTAACAAATAAGAGAGATACAAAGTCCTAACAAATCGGAGAAATACAAAGTAAAGAAAATTAAACAATACAATGTAAAGTAAAAAATTAAAATATCCTTATAATAATAATTATTATTATTATTTAACCTAATTACTATTATTTTAATACACAATACATGAATTAGTGAAATTTAATTAGAAAAAAATATGCTATATTTGTTTTACGAAAAATATGCTATAATTTCTGAAATTTAAAAATTTAGTATAATATATAAAGAACAACATAGTTTTATAAATAAAAAAATTTTAAAAAATTATTGATTATTTATCTAATATATTATACATACATATATTCTACGCATGAATTAATTATTTTTGAATATCAAATCATCTCCTTGATTTTTTTTTTATTTGAAAAAGAAGAATTATGTTTTATTTATTATTTATTCAAAGTAAGAATGTTTGTTTATACAGTTAAATTAAGATGGTGCGTGACCTTTGTCCCAATAAATAAGAGATGTACATTGTAAAGAAAATTGAGCAAGTTAAAATATATATATATCATATAAGGACCATTTGAGAAGAAATTTAAACAAAATTTTGGTGATGATTTGAATCATAATTTTTTAGCATGATTTGCTGAATAAACATTTGTTTCATGATTTAAACATGATTTTTATTAAAAGTATGGTCTACATAGTAATATTAATAATATAATATAAAATGTGATAGGGTCCACGAAGTATAATAGGATAGAATAAGATATGATATGATGTAGAAGGCGGTACAGTTCATAGGTATAATATAATAGAATAAGATAAAATAAAATAATGATTAGAATTGATAAAAGAATAAGTTTTTACATAATATAATGGAGAAATTAAGAGATGGATGGTTTAATTTCTTTTAATTCCAAAAAAAAAAAAAAAACTCTATTAGGTTAGTTAACTTTATGAGTGTGAAATTTTTCATCAAAATAGGAAATTCAAGGGATGAATATTGCATAATGTGGTTTAATTATTTTATATATTTCAGTCTTTTCCATATAGCTTTCTTAACTGAAAATCTGAATTTTTTAAGAGAAAATTTTGAGGCTTTTTGTTTTTTTTAAAGAACTTTTTTGAGAATTTTAACTTTTCTCTATTTTTTGTTGTATTGTTTGTTCAGATTTTTATCTTTTAATGTCCCCTTCATTTATTTGCTTTTCTCTAAATATTTACCCACTTTGTATTATTTTGTTTTTTTTATTTAATTTATTATTATTATTATTATTTCGATTTTGCTTCAACACAATGGTTGATTTAAATTTAAAAATTTTAGTTTAATTTTTATCAAACAATTTACATTATTTCAAAATTTAAATATTTTACTAAGTTGAGAGTGTTTAAATATGATATATATATATATCTTTTATGTCTATTAAATATAGGTGTTACCCATGAAATTTCTCTAATTCTCTTACAAATTAGTTATGATATATTCTAAAAACTTCAAATAAATTATATAGTTACCGTAGTTTTCAAATAAAATATTCAAATATTTTATACAAAAACAAAAAAAAAAAGTTTCTTTCCGCTAAAGTTGTTTTAAACTCTCATCCATTACTATATTATCCACCAAACTCAATCCATTTTTCCAAAGAGAATTATCTAAACAACTAAACAAATCCTATTTTAGTATTTTCATGAAGGAAGTTTTGTTGTGTTCTCTCTACCATGAGTTGTTCATGTTAATGTACTATATTTATGGTTTATTTCTTTAAATCATAATTTATTGTGTTGTCATGATCTTCTTCATCATAATTCCAAGAAGTGTTGATTTTATTTTTTCTTTAAATAATTTTTTTAATAAATAGTTTTTTTGTTCTAATATTTAAATATTTATTAGTTCTTTTCTTTCTGCATAAGAAAAATTATTAGGCATTTGAGGTATTTAGTGATCGAATCATTATTTTTAATTAATTTTTAAAAAAATTATCTTCAAATTTATTTTTAATTTTTTAAAATTATTAAATAGGAGAATTGTTATTTTAGTTATTTATTAATCCTTGTTTAAATTAGTCATTATTGAATTATTTTAACTTTACTACTTTTATTATTTTAATTTTATTTTGATTTAAATTTTTAATTCAAAATTTGAATTTTTTATAATCATATATTTTTTGATATTTTATAAGTTGTGGGAATTTTGTCAGCTTTTAAATTTATATTGTTATAGTTGATAGCCTTGACAATAACAATTAATGTTTTATTTTGTATTTTTTAAATAAAAAAAACATTTATTGAGTGTTTTTAATAATTTAATATATTTATTTATTTTTTAATATTTTAATATATCCTTATATTTTTTTTCTTGCAAGAGCATTTTTTTCTTCTTATCATATTTAGCTTTTGATTTCTGATTGCATAAATTCTTTTTTGAACTTGATATTCTATTAGTTAGATTGGTATTATTATCATACTTAGACAAGTTTTCTATTCTAAATTAATTTATATTATATAATATTTGTTTTAGTTTCTTGGTCTTATTTTCATATTTTATTGCAACAATGTCACCTCTTTTAGTATCTTGTTTCTTGAAATATGCTTTAAATTAAAACATTTTTCCCTATAATGACAACATGTCGTCGCAATAAGATAATTTTTGAGATTTGGAAAAATTAAGAAGGCAGAATTTCCCACCCAACTCTATTATGACGACATATGTTGTCGCAATAGAGGAGATATTTGCCGCGAACAACTTTTTGGTATTCGAGGTGAAATTAAGGCAGCAATATTCCCCCGTACAGTTTTATTACGACGACATGTTGTCGCTATAGCCTAAAAAATCTAATATATTGCAACGAATTTTTAGGCTATAACGACGACATATGTTGTCGCTATAAACTTTGTAGTTTAAATCAGGCAGATATAAACTCTATAGTTTAAATCAGGCAGAGACCCCTTTCTTCCTCATTTCTCCTCTTCTCTCAGCCCATTCTCCACCGTTTCTCTGCCCATTCTTCGCCGCCTAAGTAGCCGCCTAGCCCTTTAAACTTGGTAATTCTGAACCCTTTTGTCTATTTTGCAATGTTAGATATATTTCTTTGGAATTTTAGATAGTTTTGTGAAATCTATTGCTTATTTTGCAATGTTATTGAATTATTATTGTTTTTAATTTGTGCAAATATTGTGGTTATGTTGATTTTATGTATTTTAGGGAATAATTGGAATTATGTTGAAATAATGGTTATTTATATTAATTTATTGGATTTTAGACAAATTATGAGAAAAAATGTTGAATTTTGGGCTATTTATGTTAATTTTGTGTTTTGATAGGAAAAATTGGAATTGTGTAGAAATAATGACTATTTATGTTAATTTATTGTATTTTATGCAAAATTTGGAAAAAAAAATGTTGAATTTCAGACTATTTATGTTAATTTTGTGTTTTGTGGGGAAAAATTAGAATTATGTTAAAATAATAGCTATTTATGTTAATTTTCTGTATCTGAAGCATATATGGTACACGTAATGTCACACGGAGGCGATTTGCCATATCGGGGCAGTTCACGAAAATCAGCTCAGTGCGAGTCATGTAAGTATTACAATTACTATTTATTGTTTTATTTTAATAGATTAATTTGTTTTTTTATTAACTAAAATATTAATTTTTATTTATTTATAAATGTAGTACAACCGAAAAGAAGAGGAACTGCAAAAGGAATCAACTTATATAAGCGGTTCAAAGCAAACGGAAGTAGGCCATTGCCCCTTGAGTTCGACTGGGAGGAGGGGACACTCTCTCCGATTGGCAACAACAGCAAACTGGTGGCCAGATGTGTGTCAAACTACATCAAACACATTGTGCGCCCCAATTATAGGGATTGGGAAAAAGTTCATGTTCACCACAAGGAACAATTGATTAATATTGTTGAGGTACTTAAATTAAATATGATGCATTTTTAATTAATTTTTAATTATTATGGTAACCTAATATAATTTAAATTATTGTAGCAATATTTTGATATGCGGAGGAATCATTCCGATGCGTAGTACCAAGCAATGCGACTAGGTATCAATCGGATGGCCAAAGATCGATACTGTGACTACAAGTACGATGCTCACATCTACTTCAAGCACTAAGGGCCAAATGTTCCATTCGCCAACGTGAGCGAGGAGGAGTGGAAAAAGTGTGTCGATCTCTTCATCTCCCTAGAATATATAGTAAGTATTCACCTTAATTACTATTCTTCATACAATTTTTTTGTGTTTTGAAATTTTGTTTAACTTTTTTTTTCTTTTCAGGCACGATCCGAGAAAAATAAATCTAACCGGAGTAAATCGAAGTACATTAGTTTGCAAGGATCGAAGACCTATTCGGCAACACGTTACGAAAAGGTAAAACTTTAATCTAAATTTATAAATTGTTACTTATAAATTAGTGTTATATATAAATATTATTAACATACTTTATTAATTACTGTGTAGAGAAACCCTGAAACCCTACAATGGCATGGGGTGATCGACTTGTTTAGGATGTTTCACACTGACAAGAAATGTCAGAGGGTGAACGAGACAGTCGCATAACACTATGTAAGTCATAAATTTTATGATTATAATATTTTAAAATGTGTTTACTTATTAAAATTCTGGTAATTTAATATTGATTGTAAAATTTCAAGCTAGACTATCGGATAAACTCTAGTCTCAGACTCAGGAGGCTGGTTCATCAGGTGCTGACGTGGACGAGTACGCAATTACAAAAAGAGTGCTCAGTGAACGACGCGGTCATGTGAAAGGAGTTGGCCGGAAAGTGAAGGGCGTCAGGAGTTCTACTTCCTCTACCTGTCGCTTCACTTGCCAGCTTTACACTTGGATCTTCATCCGCTGGTCCCATTTATGTGGAGTTGGCTATTGTTTGAGCTGAGTAACAGCGGTATCGGTAGAGGCTAGATCTCATGGAGGATTCTATGCATTTTATGAGCCAATTTATTGCCGAATTGCAGAGCCAAATGCCTCATCTTCAATTTATCGCTCCCTTCCCACAATTTCCCAATTTTAATCCACAGTCTTATCTGAACGCGGAAGAAGAGGACGAGGATAAAGATGAAGAGTTAGGAGATGATTAGGTTAATTTTAATTATTTTTTATTTATTATTTAATTGTAAACATTTATTTTATTTTTATTTTCTTAATTGTAAATAATTATTTTATTTTTTTTTAAATTTTATTTTATTTGGAATTCATTTCAAGAAACAAAATGAATTGTATAAATCAAAAAAATTAATTAATAAATAAAAAATGTAAAATTAAAAAATTAAAAAAAAAACTTTTTGCAACGATCGTCACTGTATTTGTATCACAATAGTCGTCGCTATAACTCTATTGCGACAACACATTACAACGTCTCGTAATAACTGTTAGGATAAGTGCTATGTAAAGCAACGTTTTATCCTAATTTGTAAAGACATTTATTATTTATTGAAATAAAGAAATTCGCATTTTGTTTAACTATATGTTAGATTGCATGTTTCGCTTTCTTTTTAGAAAAGTATCATAATGTTCCAATACTTGTTTAATGTCTATTCACTACAAGAAATTCGCGGATTAACCACTGTTCATTTTTTTTCTACCACTATTTAAAAGAAAATAGTGGTAAACTTATTTTAACCACTATTTTAAATTTCTCGAAATTCGGAAAACCCTTTACGAAAAGTAAAATACCACTTTGTTATGAAAATAGAAGTCGTAAAGGTTATATAACCACGAGTAAAATAGTGGTTATTTCTCAATATCATAGACCATTGTTCGGTTTAAAATAGTGGTCGTTATTCTTTAAAAATAGTGGTTAAAATTGAAGTTAAAATATTGTTTAAAAAATTAGTAAATATGTTTATAAACAACCATTATTGACATCATGGTGGTTTCTTTCCCACTAAAATTTTAGAGCCAGCGGGAAAAGCAAGTACAATTCTCTCTTTAGCCAAATTTTTGGCACCATGTGAAAACGAAAGGCAAAAAAATTTAACTAAGTGTTTTTTCACATTTACCTTCACAGCTCTGGAAACCCTTCACCCTCCATCCTCCACCCTTAACCCTCAACCCTCGTACCTTCTCCAGCGACCCTCAACCTCACACTAAACCCCCAAAATCATCTATTCGCCTCTTCCCACTCGTCGAACCCAGATCTTGCCTGAACCCAGACTTAGAAACCCACTAGCTTGCGAGGTCGCCTGAACCCAGTCGTTGAACCTAGATGCGAACAGACAGTTTAGCTACTAGGAGGTCGTATTTGACCTCAATCTACTGCTATTCCCTCCTAATCCTTTGATTTTGGGTTTCTAAGTCTAAGGATTTTGAACTTCTGAGATTAGGGTAAGTAGACTTCCTTTCTTTTTCTTAAAGCATTTTCATATCGTTGTTGATTTTGGGTTTTTTTCGATCTCGAAGATTTGTATTTGTTCCTTGTGTTTGGAGTTGTCTCTTTTATTTGGGCAAACGAAGATAACGCCGAAAACCCAGTTCTATTCGTTGCCAATAACTTATCCGAGAGTGCTTGATTATCTCTAACATTGAGCCTAATCAAATCAAGGTTTGGTTTCAGAATATAAGGTATAATAGCGGGTTCCCTGCTAAATTTTTTGTTTTTATGATATTTTTTTTCCTTCATTGTTTCTGGGTTTTTGTTGGTTTTTTATGAAAGGATTGATTTTGTGCTTATTATATGTGAAAGAGGATATTTTGTTAGGTTATTTCATTTTTGTTTTAGCTTTTGATGATTAGAAGACAACTTTAACTAGATTTGCAGTGTTTATACTATTATATCTGTTCTTAATTTGTTTACAATGTCTCTTTTATCGTTCTCTAATATTGTTAATTTTTAGCTGGCTGCATTGTTAATAAGAGGAGGAAAGGAAACTAAAGAAGGCAGCATTCTAAAAGGAGCTAGCACTGGTTAGCTGCTTAATGGAATATCTTGAATCTTTATATTATTGTGCTAATACATTTCACTGATATCGTATTCCACCAACATAGGCAAAGTTGCAGGTTCGGAGTTGAGAACTGTTATTGAGCTGTTTCTTGGTTCTTGAGAAGGTATCAAATTTTTTCATTGGCTCTTATAATCATAAAACATCTTTTTGAGATAGCAATTGTGTATCAAATTTCTTACATTTCCCTTTAAGATTTCCCTGTATCAAGTAGGTTGCAACTTTAAACAACTCTAATGTACACGTACAAGATTGTAACTTTAAACAACTCTAATGTACACGAGATTGTCGTGTTCGGTACATGCTTTCTTAAAATTGGAAACCTAGCCACAAATTATCATCTCTCCAACATTCCAAATAATCAATGTTGATTATAGTCTATTTGATGTTCTCTTATTATTTTGATCCTCAACAATAGTATTTCTTGTTTGTTCTCAAAGGTGACAAAGTTAAGGAAGGACCAACTGCCACGAAAGGAGTGAGGTGAGTGTCATATACTCCTAATCCTATTTCTATTTATATGTCTCAAAGCTTTGTACTAAAGCTTGGGTCATAATTGTGTTGTTTATTTTGCATTTCCTACAATTGAATGCAAACACTGGTTCAACTTTTAGTAAAGAATTGTTTGTTTGTATATGAGAAAATGATGCAAAAGATCTATTTTGAATTATTTGCTTAAGTTAAGGATACGACATGTTTCAACATTTTATTATAAAATTCTACACTTAATTTATAAGTACATATTGCCATAGTCCTTAATTTCTCTAGTGTGAAAGCAAAATATGTTATTAGTTTTAGTTAAATTGAGGACACATCTTGTTCTATTTTTTTTTATTGCTTTGTATGTTTTTATTTTCTTATTAATGGATAATTGCATTGTTGTTCTTTCACATTAACGTGTATAATTGCTTTTTAATTTTAGGTTTGATAGGGAGCTTAACAAAGAAGTTGCTATTAAAGTTGTCATAGAATAGTAAGTATAGTACAACAAGACTTTTTCTTTTTTTGATTTTTTTGTTGTTCATATATCTTAGATGGGCATCTTTATCATAATAAGTTAATTAATATTAAATTTCTCATAATTTAGTGGAAACATTTTATCATGTCTCTGCTAGTTCTCATTGAATATAAATATATGATAAAAGCACATAGATCAAATGGGGTCAAATAATGCCCTACTTTGCAACACGTATATTATTTGTTCAAATTTGTCCTATTTTGTTTCTTCTTTACCAATTAGGAAAACAAAACAGAGTGGGAGAGTTGGGAGAAGCTCATTAGTGGATTTGTTTTCTCTCTCTTCAATTATATTACAAAGAAAAATGTCCCTATCAACGTTTTCTCAAGGGTTACGTTCAATGTGATTTTTTTTCTCACTGAAAATTAATTCCACATGGTTAATTAATTAGTTGGCTAGTGATGACTTTGTGTGGTATTACACGATTAAGATATAGGTAGATAAATGCATGCATGTTTTTCAAAAAGAATAGCATTTCTAAATTTATATAGACTTATTTTTATCATAGAATAAATTTATATATTCATATTTTATAGGAGGTAAGCTCTAAATATAAAGAGCTAAGGTCAAAAAGCAATTTACCTCATTGCATTAGTCGAAAAGGATATGCACGATATGAGAGTGAACTGGTAAGTCTTTTTGCCACTGGTTGTTATCTTTATTGCTGCTGCCTGGTATATTTGTTGCTGTTGTATAAAATTTAACAGTACACTTATTTTTTCTATCAAAAAAGAAAGAGAAGACAGGGGCAGAAGAAATTCCAAAAGTGGATCTTTGGGTAGGTGCGCATACGAAAAAAGATGGACAACGAGTTAATGAAGTTGTTGCTGAGAAAATAATATGACATTTTATTTTTCTAGTTCAGTTGCCAATAAATGTTCCTTATGTGTAGTGACTAATTACCTTAATGTCTATATTTTATTTATAGAAAGAGGTAGAGGTATGTTCTCAATTTCCAACCATGGACAACTTCACTATTAAAAATGATGCCATAATATCACAAGTTTTTGGGGCTGAACATCGAGGTCAAGTGCTAGGGTATAGGGGTCACCCCTTCCAAGGTGGATGCACAAGTACAATTTAAAGCAAGTAACAGTGAGCTAAAGAAAAAAGTAAATGAATTGAGGACACAAATGAATGAGATGAAGGACCTTCTCATGAAATTTGTTCAAAATCCGGTAACTTTTAAATCAAATGGTTTTATTGTCGTACTTAGCTTAAGATATGATTATTGACTATCACATTATGGATTAGTGTTTTTTAGAATATTGTATAATATTGACATAAGTATTTTAGATATTTTGTGTTGAAATTATGAACATTTTATATATTTTTCTTCATATTAATATTTTTGTCATTAATATATTTTATTTCATTATTAAAAAAAAATACATATATCAGTTTACAACGATGAGCATAGCTCGTTCTTAAAAATTAGATTGACGACGGGCAAATATTTGTTATTGAAAGTTACGATGACAACGCCTTTTGGAATTCTACAACGGGCAATACCCGTTGTTAAAAGTTACAATAACGGGCATCAGACGTCATCAATACTAGTGACTTTCTACAACTTCCCCATTTAACGACGGGCAATGCCCTTTTTAATATATAGGCCTTTTTTCTTGTAGTGATTATAAACATAGTATAATTACAAACTTTTGAAGAAGAAAATATAAAACAATTTGGTTTTGGTGTCTCAGCTTTAATTGAC
>WUAT03061616.1:0-20418 GCA_010015005.3 Ulmus americana
ATTTTTATATGTGTTGTTTTATTTTCTTTTTAGCTATAAAAAGAAGAAAACTGATAAAATATATATATATATATACTAAAAATGAGAGCAAACTAAATAATAATAGAAATACTCTTGCGTGTAAATTAAAGCCTTGGAATTTCTGGTTTTCAAAGAATTGTTGAAAAGGTAGTTGAATTGAATGTTATTAAATTTTAAACCATTAAAAAAATAATAAATAAAAAAAACATTAAAGTATTAATAAAATAATATTATAAACTAGATAAGGAGCCAAAAGAAGCTCTCCAAATGTACGGAGCCAAAAATGGTTTCATCAAAATAGCTAAATAGATAAAGAGTGCTTAGAGTGAATAATTTGTTCAAATAGTTTCTTATTTTAGATAAAAAAAAATAATAATAAATAAAGAATCTATTGGAGATACTCTTAGAGAAGTATTTTTTATAATATACTAAAATATAAAATTAGCGCACATTTATTTAACATCGTATAGGAGATGCTCTAACAAAATTCAAATCCTTAACAAACAGCCCCATTAGTGTTTAGTGACATATTATCTTATAAGAGTATTTTATTAGAATTAATATATAGAATAACTAATAAAAAGAGAAAATGTAATAATATACGTGCACAATAAAACTAGTCATAAGTTGTGTAGACAAACCCTCAAATTTTTAAATTTTTTTTTTTCATAATATATATCACGGGATCAAATTAAGCTGATTTGGCTTCATTAGTCACATGTATACACCTCTGGAAGAAAAAGAACATTAATTTTCCACATATTTATGATTATTTAATTAGATTAGCTTTACGGAAACCATCCACAACTTGCTAATGCCATCCAAGAATATTTTGGCTTCATCCTCTCCAACAAACAAATAGAATCCTTTTTTATTTTTTATTTTTATTTTTTGTAAAATATTCACATATAGTGCCAACAAACGTGATTGTTCTACTATATTTAACAATTAAGTTCAATAATTTAGGTTTATTGCTATGTGGAAACATGAACACTCTTGGAACACTCTATTCCCAATGCACGAACCAAATGGTGCCGATTATAGTTATGTATCATCCTTAGTCTATAAATTTATTTTTCTATCTCACTTATATTCCCCTTTGTTAAAATCTATCAATACTACTATGTAATAGGGAAGAAGAAAAAAAAATCCAAGTTTCGGGGCTTGAAAAAAAAAGGAAAAAATTGCAAATACAAGGACCAAACATAACAAAGTTGAGAAATTTAGGAACCATCCATACAATTATCTCGGGGTTGTATTTTAAAAATTTGTGATTGTTTGTTTTTTGTTTTGTCAAAAAATACTCCCTTCTTGCAAAAATAATTTCATATGAGTGGGTTCCTCTCTCCACCACATTTTTAATAAAATATTATATTTCCACCACCTTTTTAATAAAATATCACATCTCCACTATATTTTTAATAAAATATTATTTCTTTATATTATATTATTATTAAATTTTGTGAACTCTATCATATTTTACAAAAACTCTGTTTAAAATGTTCTTAACCAAATAAAATAATATTTAGAATTTTCCGTTTAAAATACTCTATTTAGAATACTCTATTTAAAATGCTCCAAAATTATGTTACCAAACAGTCATCTCTTCTTTCCACTCTAAACTATTGTACTAGAATTAGATACAATTTTTTTATCAAATTTTATTCACTCAAGAAGAAATAAACATTGATCTTTTACATGCAATTGAGAACATATACATTGACTGAGGAAAAAAAAAAAACATATTTACTCATTTAAAGAGAGAAAATAAAATAAAATAAAATAAAATAAATCAACATAGTCTAGGCAGAGTTTTACTATTAGGAGTACCAAAAATATTGGTCCTAACAAGCTTTGACATTTGACCCTTCATTTCCCTACAAACCTTCTCCAACTCCACCACCCTCTTTTGCATTCTTTGCAAGTTTAGCTTCACATCTTCCTTTACCTCTGAAAAGCTCTCATAATTATCACCACTATTGTGTGAAATTGTATGGTCAATAGCCTCTCTTGGACTAAGATTTTCAAATTCTTTTGTGGCCACTTTGGATTGCTGAGAAATAAGGGCTTGCATGGCTATTCTTGGTGGGATTTTAGGGTTCTTGGCTAAGTCTTTGCTGGCTTCAAAGCTAAGCTTTTCGTAGTTGAGGCATCTGCATAGTTTTGACCTTTCCTCAAATGGAAGTGTGGGATGAGACTGCAATCAAAACATTAATTTTCATTATATGTTTTAGTTTTGAAATGTGATTGGAGATGAGTTTCAAAACAAACAAATAATAACAAACATCACAAGTAGGTTTGAAAATTGTAACAAGTTTTTGATCAATCACATACCTTCATATGATATGTATAATATTTGCATAATACCGTAATGGTATTTTGGAAAAAGAACTCTCTAATTGTGAAAAAAAAGTTTAAATTGATAAGTATTAAAATGAGTTACAAATAAAGAGCACTAAAGTTATTTTACTTGGAGAACTGGTGTTTAAAGACATCATCGTAAATGAGAATGTGATATTACTAGGTTATACTTATGACTACACTGTGACTAATCTCGTTCAAACAATGAGATTTGTTTTTGTATGTTGATTATGACCAGATAAAATTGAGTAAAAAAGGCCTTATGATGTAGTAAACTATAGTTGCAATACCAACTCCCTACCAAATTATGATTAATTAATTTATGTATTTTTATTTTTTAATTAGTATATTCACAATAATAAAGTTGATGAAATTCACCAATTGAAAATAAAGCAACAAGTAGGTTATTTTTTTATTTTTTTATTTTTTTTGGGGGAAAGGTGCAACAAGTAGGTAACCACAACATTTGTTCGCAAAAGTTTGATAGAGTTTGGCGTGTGTAGGCACTATCTATTTGGTTTATTAATAACTTAAAGTAATTCCTTTTTCTGTTTAAAGTGAAGCATATATGAAAGTATAATTATGTTATTATCTTAGCACAAAAATATCTATAACTATGTTTTTTTTTTCTTTTTCTTTTTCAAAAGGATCTATAACTATGTTCAAGAAGAAAAAAAATTAAAAGTAATATACTTAAAATAAGTTAGCAAAGTACTAAAAGAGCCCCAAATATTTTATAGATTCTATTTGGTCCCATAATCCATTTCCAAGGTCATAGTTTTATTACTATGAAGAATTTAATTATTTTTTTGTCCCGAATAAAATAAAAAATAAAAAGAGTTGATTTTTAATAGGAATTTGTCTCGTTTCTATGTGTGATGTTTATTTATGAAAGTGACACAAATAGCATTTCCATCCCCCCATCCTTTTCCCAATCTGGCTGGACTTAAACTTTGTCTCCCTATTTCTCTCCTTAACTGTGTAAAATTGACACCGACTTTGTCATGTGGAGAAAACTGAAAAAGAAAGATTGTCACGAGAAGAAAAAAAATTCACAAGCATGGATTTTCCAGCCCTTGTGTGTATCTAATCTTATCCATTGATGAGGTGTCATCATTTTTGTCACTAATTAGACAAAATTTTCCAGGAAAATAAGTTAAGTGACTTTCCAAACACGCATGAAAACAAAAAAAAAAAAAACCAAAAGTCAGATGCAACTCTTGTTTTCTCTGTAATATGCTTTTGGTTAAATAGGCTGAAAACTACCCGACTTGGTAAAATGTTACTTGAATTTGAAAAAATAATCAAAAATCATTCAAATTTTTAGCTCATTTATAGAAATCACCTATTTAAGTAAGTAAATGAATAATAAATTTTAATAGTTTTTGGTTAAAATGGACGACTCAAAATCACCCGAATTTATTATTTTTCTAAAAAAATCGCCATTTAATTTGATGAACTGTAAATTTGAGTGATTATTGATCATTTTCTAAATTCAGATAATATTTTGTAAAATCACATATAATTTGGATAGTTTTCAATCTAATTAACCTATGCTTTTTTATCATTTTGGCTCAACTATTAGTAAGCAAAAAAAAAAAAAGGTAGGAAATTTTACCTCAAGATAGATGTCAATAGCTCTGTAAACACCATCAAAAGAGTCTCTAGCTGAATCTGGTAAACTCTCTGCAACTCCAAGAAATTTTGAGATCTTAAGGTTCTGATCAGGTGAAATTTCACCCAAGTACTTATCAATCAATCTACCAACTTTCTTCAACTTGTGTAAAGAAACTCCATCACTATTCACAAACAATCTCACCAATCTAATCACAAGATTCACATCATAAACACCAGAATTGTTACCAGAAACAAGAACATCATCAAGCTTTGCTTCATCAAGAGCCTCCCCAATCAATCTCTCCAAACCAAGCTTTCTCTCTTTTCCAAGACCAAAACCAGATAGAATTCTCAACACCCAAAAGAGTGATCTGCAAGAAAAGGCCTTTTTCCCAGCTGAAGTAACCCCATGAACAGCAGTTTCTGCTAGGCCAACAAAATCACTTTTTGAGCTCAGACTGTAACCTTTCCTATGAGGAGAGAGTTTCAAGTAATGAAGAAGAAACTTTGTGAGGATTAGGCTATTATTATCACTCATGTAAGCCCCCAAGCTTTGAATGACTTTTTCAATTATTTTTGGAGGTAAAATGGTCAGATCATCAAACCACCATGCTTTGGTTGATGAACTAAGCTTGATTGACTCAGGAGTACTGGTTTTGCAAGAGGAAGAGAATCTAAACCCAGAAGTAGTTTCAGAGGAAGATGAAGAAGAAGGTGAGGTTGTGATGAGGCTTAAGTCTGAGTTTTGAGCAATTTTTGCCAAAAGTGCAAAAATAAGTTTTTCTAGCAAACCAGAAGAATCTGCTTGGGAGAAAAAGGACTCACAGCTCTTGAGGCATTCCAGTACTTCTTTCCATGACCAATAAAACATTCCCTCCAGGAAAGTTTCTGTTTGGTTCAAGAGATTGAGAGTTGAGATTTTCTCAGTCATTCCTAGAAAAACTGCTGAGCAATAGAGGAGAGAGACATTTGTGGCTGTGATTGTGATTCTCCCATTGTTGTGACAGAATCTGGAAACCAGCTCAAACCCATTTGGGCCTCCTGGAAAATCATCAAACTCTATATTCAAATTGTTGATCTGGGTTCTTCTCCTTTCTTGCTTTACAATCTTCTTCAACCTTTCTGAATAAGATGATAAATTTTTCTGCATAAAAACAAAGTAATGACAAAACAATAAGAAGATTGGTTCAATTTGATCAAATCAAGATAGAAAGCAAAACAAAAGAGTTATGAAATTACCTCATTTACAAAGAATGTTTCTTGAGAATTAATGTGGATTTGCATATTACAAAGCTGTGACATAGCTGATTTTCTAAGAAAGAAACCTGTTTATTATGTGTCACGGATGAGAAGTTTTTGAGTAGTTGTGATGGTAGAAACTAGAAGCAAAGAACTTGTTTTGTTAGTCTCTTGGTCAGTGACCCACTTAATACACTCCAAAAGTTTCTGACCTTCCAGGAGAATCATGGGCGTTGCTTTATATACCTACATTTATTTCAATCAATCAATCAATCTTTGGATTTCAGGGCCAAAAAAGAAAGAAAAAAAATAATATATAGTAATCTTTCGATTTCAGGGCCAAAAAGAAAGAAAAAAATAATACATAGTACTAGTAGAACCACATGTTTTCCTACCGAAGGACAAAAACAAAATAATTCCAACTTTTTCAAAAATTGTCTTGTGGTTATAAGATTGGAACCTTATTAATCACGTCCATTATTATTAATCAAATGAGTTTTCCATGAGTTTTCCTTTCTGTTCACTTCCATTATTGATTAATTAAATGAGTTTCCACTTTCCATGAATTTTCCTCAATTAATGAAAAAAATTCTACTTATTTATTATTATTTTCCGACTGGTTTCATAACTATGAACGTGAACCAAAAAATACATAAATATATGCAATTGGGTTGCTTGATTCTATGAATATCCCTACCCAATAAGGCTTCAATCATCATTTTTATATTTGTTTTCCTTTTTCTAATATAGTATTGCATTCTTGTTCTAGGCCAAACCAATCTATTTTCATTCACTCATTGAATACACAAAATACTAGTTTAAATATATATATAAAAGTTGGTGATAAAAATAAAAATAAAAATAAAAAAAACAAATAGGAGATTTTGTTTGTCTGATTTGGGTGACAATATCTGGCAAGGTCAAGAACAGTTTGCGTTCGTGTATTGGCAGTATGGGGTTCTGTCTAGCTTGTGAATTGAGATGGGAGCTACACTGGGACATGTGAACATTGGGGCCCACCTAATACCTAAAACAGACACGAAGATAAAAAACAAGAAATTTGTTTTTTTTTGGTAGAATCTACGTAGTAGTATGGTGTCAGTTGCTAGCCAATAGGGAAGTAGGAAGAACTTTTGCCTTAATTTAATTTCTTTTTTGTTTAGTGAGAGAAAGATTGATTCTGATTCAACTCTAAAAATTATGTGTTTTTTTTTTTTTTTAGAGAATATATAGAATAATAGTAGATTAATAAAAATAAATGAAAAAGAGAAGATAGAAAAAAGCCTTGACTCTTGTATTTTGTTTGTTGATAGAGAGATTTTTTCAAAAAATAGTTGCTTGGTATAATACATGAATTTTCAATACCAAAATTATTTACAAAGAGTTCAACATGACTTCATTTCAACACACAAAAGAAAGAGTCCAATATGACCAAAATTAAACATAGAGAATTAGAGATCTTCCCTTCTACATTTATGTAAAACCACTAGGATAGTGTAATTTATAATGCGGGTCACCATAAAAAGATTGAAGAAAAGAGAACTCAAATTGAAACACAATAAGAAAATCAAATCGAAATTCAATGTTTCTACAAATGTACACATTTGAAAAATGTTGAGCATGTATTATCTAATGAAGTACACAAAAAAACAAAAAACAAAAAAAGTTTAGTTAATCAACTTTCAGAACTCTTTTGTTATCCCACTTTACAATCAAAATTATCAGACTACAACCAAGCAGGAAAGAAATTTTTGTTAGCCAAAAAAGCTACTTTCTAACCTGAAATCCTATCTTCGATCATGGTGTCCTCTTGATCCCGAGGGCAACCTAGCAGAATCAGCAGAACTTCTAATTCTAGGATTTGGTTTCTTGTCTTCTTTACGATGAACTTCTGATTTTTCTGGCTTCAGCTTCCGCAGCATGTCCTCGGCATATCTGCGCCACAAGATTTCTCTATCTTTTCTTGGCATCTTGTTATATCTGGGATCCAGCTTTAGAAGACGTTTAGCTGTTGACCACGAATTGAGAACAGTTTTCCAATCTTCCGTCTCTTGAGCAGCTGCTTCAGCTGTCAAGACTTCTGCCAGTAAAGCTTTGAACTCCCGTGCACAACGCTACAGAAAAAGCCAAGCCGCAGGATAAAGTAAGAGGTTTATATTTCAACAGACATTAACATAGGATACAAATGTTAAAGCTGGGTAAGCACTCATATTCCACTTGGTTATAAGGTACATCGCAGCCCGAGTCAAAGAGATAAACAACTGAACCAATATACAGCGATGAAGAACCCTCAAACCAAGTCCTTACCCCAACTTTATCTAGAATCAGTTATAGAGTGTTGAATTATCAACAGAGCGATGAAGATGATGATTTTTTTCCCTAATTAGTTTTGCAATAGTTAATGTGGTTTCAAGTTTCATATATTTATGATCACATCGACCACTTGACTTTTCCAAGTAGGGAAGAAGATGATAAAATGCTTGGGCAGTGTGAATAGATTGCAGCATAAAATAGCTTAAAATGGCCCAACTAAAGAAATGAGAATAATAGATTTACCTCATACAACATTTTTATGTGTTCCCGGAAGTGCTTTTCCATTTCTGATGAATCAAGATCAGGGTTGGATGCTCGACCTTGTGGATCCTTCTCCAATTTAGGCTTAGATTCCGTCCAAGATGCCTGAGTACAAGCGAACAGTAAAAGGTGTAACATTAGCCCAAGAGAAACCAAGTTCAACTCCCGTAAAGAATGTACCATAACAGATTATTTAAATGTGAGTGCTTCAATAAGAAACAAATTATAATCACGTATTTGTGTGTGTAAGCAAGGCCACATGCAACTCAAAGAAGGTTAGTAAGCAGAAGGGGTTACTTCTACCAACAGTATAACGGAATTTTTTGTTTTATGAGCAACAGGAGCTGAAAATTATTTTTCAAAAACAAACATATCCAACTTGAAGAAACAAAGCAATATCATAGGCTCATCTTGCATTGAAAGCTGCGGTTAAAGGAGCAATAACATCTTACGAACCTCATCCTTTATAAGGAGCAATTCACTTATTTCTTTCAGATAAATATAAAATGCTAATGAAGCTTAGAAATTGCAACAATAGATTTTCATCCCTACATATCCTCTTCATCATCTCTCTTTTCTTTACTTTTTTCTTTTCCACAATCATATTAATAAGCCTTTTGCCGTAAAAATAATATCATTAAAATGGGGAATATATACCTATTTTTTTTTCATCATAAAGATGTATTTCTTTTGTTTTTTTGGTATAGCTACAGAGCATAGGTAGAAATATTTCATAACCTCAAAGCACACTATAGCAAGTTAATTAACATAAATGATATTTTGTCATTTTAATTTCTCATTCTAAAACCAAACAGGAACACTGAAGTGTTTGATTTGGAAAAATACCTCGGGATCTTTGATGGTTTCCACAAGTAAAGCTTGAAAAGACACAGTAGCCTCCTTCCTTCGAACTTTTACTCGCACCCTCTCCATCTCTTGTTCTTCTCTCTCTTTCCTTTTCCGCAATTCTCGTTCCCTTTCCTTTAATTTATCCTGAAAATTAATGTAAAGAGGATAAACACTTCTAATATTTTTCACAACTTCCTTAAATAAACAAAAAGAAAAGAGAACACAAAAGAAGGTGACATATTGTTACAAATTCAAGGAGTTATTCAAAATTATTAATCCATCACTAAAATGTTTTTAAAAAAATGATCAATCACTAAAAGACAAGCTGAGAATACATATATTACTAAATTGGAAAACACAAATAGCCATTAGAGCCTTCCTTCATAAAAGGTATCCCTATGTTCAAGTATTTATAATTGTTAATGCACAATTTGATTCCTCACAAAGAGACGCTTAAAATTGCAAGTTATGTAGTGCTTTCAGTTCAATCACACGCACTATGAGATAGTGTAAGGTCCCACATGAGTAGCACTCTTTCAAATGACCAAAAAAAAAAACACTTTATTTTACACATGAACTATTTCTCCATCAATTCCATCTGTATAAGAACAAAGCTTGAATTTTTGATTTAGAACTTGGAAACAACATCCTGTCTCCAATTGGAAGAAGAAAAGGAAAAGGAAAATAATCCCATCTTTATATTAACAGAGCCTGCTATTTTGTTTTAGCACTTGCAGACAAACATCTTTATCAAGTTATCCAAACAAGAAAGCACTATAAAAACTAATACAGAAATTAAACATACTTTTGAAAAATATAAGCTTATATGTAACATTAGAGAGTGAGGAAGAGAGAAAAAAAGAGAGATATACTGAGGGTAAACCACCAAACAAATAGAGAACTGACTATACCTGTTCTTCCCTTTTTGCTTTTGCCTCCCGTTCTGCTTCTTCTTCTGCTGCTCTTAGATCAGATAGATACTCATTAAACAAAATTTCTCTATCTTCGTGCTTAACAGATTTGTATCTTGGGTCGTCCCTCAGACTATCTTTCACCTACGGAAACCCACACAATGGAAAATTGAGTCTTAAAAACAAAAAAGAGGAATGTATGTTTTATTCCTTTGAGGAGAAAAATCTAACACAGCACAGGAAATGATCACACAATTGTAGGTATACACAAACCAAAGCTATTCTTTTCTTAACTGAAAAAATAATTAAAACAAAACAAAACAAAACAAAAAGTGAGAACCAAAAAAGCACTATAAATAAACCTAGTAGAGAAGTAGGTAATATTCAATTCAACATTTTGCTCATTTGCATTTGATTATTTTGTATGCTTGTAGCTCTATAATTTGGATTAACACTATCATTGAATGAATATGATCATACTGATACATAGAATATTTGACTTTACCATCCAACTTTCACAAAATGTGAGATCAACTACATCTTGCTTTTCCAAATAACTTGTAAACATGTACAGTAAAAGTGTAAACTGCTAATGATCAAGATTCAGTATATTGTATTAAATCATGCATTGGAGCAGAACCCTTCTGTCAATAAATATATTTTACGTTAGATTAATGTATAAGCCTAACAAAACATAGTGACATCAGAGATTGATTCTTCATTACCATAACTGCTCATGTTCAACGACTTTTTTTTTTGGAAGAAAAATGATGTTAAAAGAACACAGATAACTACAATTACTCGTATATATCAATATACAGTTGTTTTGTTGCATAAAAAGCTGTTGAACAAAAACAACTAGAACTCAACATAGAAGGCACCTACCCTTGACCAACGCGAATGAACAGTTATGTCTCCTTTTTCTCGAAGCATGGATTTAAAACTACTTGAAGCAGCAGCACGAATTGCTCGAGCTTTTTCTTCAGAGGCCCTCTTTAAAGGAAGGACCCTACAAATAGAGAAACATGTAAATCATTACAGTATAACTAGAACCCTGAACTCTTATGGATTTTACCATGCAGATCCAAGAAGAATACAGGTCTAAAGGACACACCCAAAGTGAATCCGAGAATCTGGCACTAGCCTACTACTTGCTGACTCATGTTGCTTTCAAGGATTATCAATAGAAATCACTTTCTCTGTTTAGGAAACAGTTCAATATAAATTTGGATAAGAACCATGTTAATAAAAGTAAACAAAAACAAACAACTCATATGAGTCTATTGAATGAAATTTTGAGTGGAGATAGACAAAACATGGCCACGGAGAAATTGGCCATAGTGCGGCTGACATATTAGAACTAATATTATTTTAAATCAATTCTACTGCAATGATTTTCACGTCCAATAAAAGTAAAAAGAGAATGTATGATGAAAAGTTAAGAGTTACAATCAACTTTTAAATTTAAAAACAAAAAAACAAAACCAGAATGGATCTTTCAATTTTCTAAGCACACAACAAACAAATGTATTGATTGTAGTCTACTGGGACTAGAAGAATAGGGAAAACATCATAAACATTAGGACTTTATACACATCAGAAAAATGTAGTAAAGTAAGATCAGTATGGTTTGGATTGGTTCAATTTTACTGTTAAAGTACTATATTTATTAAAAATATTCTGTTGAACTGCAAGTTAATTGCCTTCAGATATAGCTATTAAGCTAATCAGATCACTTATTCACTTCCCCACCCCTGCCCCCAACAGAGATCAAAATGTAGAAAACTAAATAGATCAGTTCAATTATACCTACCTAGAACAATCTATACAAACCTCAATGCCCAGCCTAGTCATCATCGCATATGAAGTACACAAGGAAAAGCAGTTCAACTAAGCAGCATAATTTAATGGAAATTAACTTCAGGATTAAACAAAAAAAGAAAAAAAAAAGAACACTGAGCTTAGTTTTTCTTATCCTCAAAAAGGGAAAGAAGAAAGTGGAGTGGGTTTACATCAAGCCCTAAGAATTCTTTGTTGAAGTGGGTTGAGGACGAGCTCAGAAGGGTTACGATAAACTTTTTGAATGTTTTTATTAAAGGTAGGCAGACTTTAGACTAGATCTTACCGCCAGTCAGCTAAAGGCACAATGCACGTCAAATTAGAAATTTTATGGCCATTCTAGTTCTGATTTATTGATTTAACGATTCACTTGGTGTAGAAATGGGTGTGACAGGGGAGATGGAAAATAGATTCTGCATTCCATATCTACATTTCAATCATTGAAAATATGGACCTAGACCCCAGGATTGAGATTGAGTTGTGGAGGATAACGAAAAAAAAAAAATACTATTGTGATGCATAGCTATCTACATTAAATTTCTAAAATTGGTTAAAAAGAGTAGAGTAATAAAAAATTAATACACATCCCCAAGGTAGGCTACCACCAAGTGCCAGGGTAAGGCAGTTCATACTAGCTACACAAATTGAAAGCAGGGACCACAATAGTCATCAACAAATTAACTGAAGATGTCCCAAACAAGCCCAGAAATGAAATATATGGCTAATGAACCAAACGCACAAATAACACAAGTTAACCACTAAATGAGTCCAAACCCAAAGTTTTCTCATTATACTATACCTTTCATTCAATAAATGCTCCCGATCCTTGCGGTCCAAGGCTAAAAATCTTGGATCATTACCCCATTTCTTTCTGAAGACCTGATAATCCGTTTTGTCATCAATGTCCTGAAATTTAAAAAGCCGGGTCAATAAAGAACATTCAAATTCATATAAGTCAAGAAAAGAAATATCAACATATAAGAAGCTTCAATTCAAGGCAATCAATCAAACCTCCGAGGCTTCTTCAAGTAACTGCTTAAATCCCTCTATTGCAGCCTTCTGAGCAGCTCTTTTTTCCTTGCGCTCCTCCTCCAAACGTGTCTTAACATAGTGATCAAACAAGGACCTCCTAGTAGAATAACTTGGAATAGCCTGCACAACAGACACAGACCTTTCAGAAGAAAAGCTACAAACAAAAAGTCAAAGAATTGCTTATGTGAGGCTGGAAGAGTAGCAAGAACTATATAAAGAAGGAGATGAAAGAATATCCAGTCTGGGATAAATTTACACTTTTCTCACTACTCGCCAGAATGGAAAAGAAATTCTAGTGGATTTTAGAATATTTGTATGTTGTCCATATAATTCCATAGATGTAACCTCAATGAAGTGGTTAGAGTAAATAAAAACAATTGGCAACCCAAAAACAAAAGGTAGAACTCGTGTAGATAAATATTCAACGTAATAAACATTTTGGTTCAGAAGAAAGTTTCACACCCATCGTTTACATTTTTCCTAGACATATAATATTAAAGATTAACAAACAAAGAAATTCTTCATATATAGAAGAAATGAAAGTTTTATATAAGAAAAAAAATTAATAATGAAAACGTCAAAATTTAGTCCTAGGCAGTGTATGGTTACCAAGATAAAGAAGAACACAAGTATGGTGAAGAGCTAATTCCAGAGATTAAGCTATGAAATTGCTATTACATGATAATCTTGATTCCACAAATAACGAGATAGGGATTCCTAAACTTGACAACTAAAATATTGTTTCATGTCAACATTAATTTAACATAAAGATCAGGTTGCCTAAAATGCCCTCTCATTTGAACAAGGAATTTTAACAAATTTCTCCATTTCCCTTAAGTAGTTTACTGTATGGTATTATCATGTAAGTTTTGGTTGCCCATATAGGTTGTTGGATAATATAGTACATGAATATCACTTTTGGTGTGTATAAATAAATCCCACATAACCTTCCTCAAGTGACTTCAGTTTTTTACTAAAGCCTCCTAATTCTTTTTTTACTCATAATTCATACTAATTAAAACAAACCCCCCTCACCGAGCTCACTCCAAGAAAAGAAAAAAAAAAAAAAAAAAAAAAGAAAAAAGACTCAACATACCTTAAATCGCGGATCAAAAACAATCTTTGGCAGTTCCTTCTCCCATTTCGAGAATGGTGCCACTCCTCGTTCCTTGAGCATCTCCTATAGATGTAACATGTATTATCATTATCATCAGGCATATACCCAAGCTTAATTAAAGCAAAAAGAAGTATATAGAACTTAGAAGGCAGAACATGGTAGTTAGCCATAATTTAAGTTAAAAGAAAGAAAAAAAATGAAATATAAGCACCTTAAATTGGATAATACACTCCTCCTTCGTAGGCCCACTGTCTGCATCTTCTGAATCTGAAGAGGAGTCAGTTACATTGCCATCTCCATTTGCATCTTTAAGCTTATCTCTGCTATTCTCACTCTGTTGGCCCTTCACAGTGGCCTCAACTGCCCAAGAGCCATTTGACTCTGATGCTGCCATTCCAGACTGTAATGGACCTGGTGAAGAAGAAACAGGAGCTCCAGATTCCTGCAATTTCTTCTTAATCAAGTCTAAGGCAGATGATGATCCTTGACCCCCTGAAACTCTAAGAGCCATGGCCTCACGACCACCCGTGTTAATGGCAGGGGCATTCAAACTTGCTGGAGTATATTCCTTTTCACCTGTGTTACTAGCAGAAGCATTTGAAAGCTCATTTGGAATATCACCATCCTGCTTGTTCCTTAATTCAGTCACCTCATTTGGGATCTGCCAGCTGCTAACCTGAATGAGGGAGAAAAGAGAAGGAAAGATGAGATGGAACTGCAACATTCAAAAACTTAAAGCCTCTATGATAAGCTGGTGAATGTCCATCTAGCAGTCTAGCTGCCTGTTCCAGGACAGTCCATCTCAACCTGATATTATACGCTTCTAACATTCTTAAAGCTCCTTCAAGACTAAAGATACCAAATATTAATATGTCTAAAACAAAAGAACATAAAAGTCATCAAAGATATCTCACACTTAAAGTCTTGGTACTTGTTTGTGGTTTCATTTTGCAACAAAATGCTTACGCTCAAAAAAAAAAAAAAACCAAGGGAAATAGCATCCACAGATACTCTACAAAAATAAAAAAAATAAGTACTTGGAAAATTTCATAAATAATCCCTACCTTGGTTTTGTTGTTGTAATAATATTTTTTCCCATCACTTGTGCTAACCAACACCCAATCACTTCCGGGTAAGGTCACCCTGAACACACAAAAATAAATCACTAAACAAGAGCAGAAAATTGCGAACGTTGAGAATACTATCTAATAGCCAAAAGATGTGCAAGCTAACTAGAAAATATCAGTAGCCACCTAGAGCTAAGAATTTATCGAGATGCCCAGGGTTGAACTACCCTTCCAAAATTCTTAAAATGAGGCTCATAAGCAAAGCTTTCTTTGGCCTTGCGTTTAGTATTGGGCTTCTAAGGAATTCAAAACTATCAAAACCAGGATAGTTTCCAGTTTCCATCAAAACAAAACAAAAAAATTGGGTCTAGGCATATTCCCTATATTTGGGAATTTTCAAATTTATTGGGTGAATTTCAGGCGTCCTCAATTTTCTACAAGGAACCCAAAAAAAAGTAAGAAAATAAAATCAGTATAAAGAAAGAAAAAAGAGAACCAGCACTACACCTTAACCACAAGTTACACAACATTTTAAACCAAAGTACAGAACAAAAGTGACTAAACAAAATCAAAACTTATAGGTAGTGGTAAATGGAAAAGTCACCAATAAGAAAATCAATTACCACTGGTCCACTAGCAAGGCCAATCACTATTAAATCAACAGCAGTCTAATGATTGGAGAGTATACACAATGATAATGAAAATAAAAGAGAGAAATTCTGAAACATAATGAGAAGAAGTAGTGACAGAAGCAAAACACTTTTGTTCCAGATGCAAACCAGAAAATCCCAGAAATAAAAAGTTAGAGGAGCTCACATAGAAACAGGAATTGGCTGCGCAGAAACTTTTTCAGGCTGCACAAAAGTCAAAACCATGAAGAAGTTAACCAGATGCAATAACAAAAGAAATACTGAGGTAAAGCTACATGTCATAACAAAAATTTAAAACCTAGCCCCTGTCAGGTTCACGATTTAGAATATCCAGTTTGGTATTCTAAATACTGCAACATGTTTGTAAAAGTTTATCACTCGTCGGTAGAATATGTAGTTAATACCCTGTTCACAATACTGTTCCAAAAACAATATCCTGTAAATACTGCAAAATTGCAAATCAAACAGCCCCCCTAATGTTTTAATGTGGTTTGATGATCCGACTCCTTAATATTTAAATATCAAGCAATCACAAATCAATACAAATAATAATTTTTAAAGATAACATAATAGTTGAACTCAAAAGAAATTAAATACCTCGCCCTTAAAATCAGGAGGCTTATCATAGGTTGATTCTCCTGTCAAAGCATTATAGTAGTAGACAACTCCTGTCCCAGTCTTGTGAGCAGTCCATGCATCTGAATGCTCATTGACAGCACTTCCAGATTGGGTAACATCACGGAAATGCATCCTGTCATCTGCAACAATCCATTCAGATTTAATTAAGAAAATTACAACTCCATAACTACAGTTAAAAAATACAGAAATTAAATAACACAGCATATGAGAGCAAAACCAAACCAATACCTGAAACAGGCACTTCTGTCCGCATCCCTGAAGTACCAGCCATCTGATGAACAGGAACTGCACCAGTATTTCCAACGGGCGTAACACCCGGAGGCTGAGAATCAGGTATTGGTACAGAAGGAAGGGACATGCCGCGTGCAAGCAAAGGATAGGGGCCAGGAAATGTGGTATGATAAGCTATATTTGGCAGCCTAGGAATACCTCCCATCTGGGGAGGCTGCAACCAGAGCCCCTGAGGGGAAGCAGCCATAGCAGTTACAGGTGGATATGGAGCACCTATTTGTGGCTGAGCAGCAGAACCTGTTGCAACAGGACCTGTCGGCATATTGGGTCTCTGGAATATGGAAGAAGAATCTGCAGCAAGAGGTACTGCTGTAAGATTAGAACTTATTTGCGTAGATTGAGCTATTCCAGGGGGGGCAGGAGTCCCAGGTGTTCCAGGAGCCATGGTAAAAGCTACTCCAGCAGGTACCCATGAAGCTGCTACGCCCAAGTTAGGAGCTCGTGCCGTCATTGTGGGACTCCAAGAAGTACAAGCAAGTAACAAAACAAAATGAGAAATTGCTGATGTGAACAGGCATTACCAGTTTCTGGAAAATTAAAACTTTAGTCAGCCGATACAACAAAATCAAAGTTACTAGTTACGGTTCTACTGGCTTACAACCAATAGCTAAACACCCGAATTTAAAAACCACAAGAAGAATTCTTTCAATCGCTTAAACAAGTTAAAAACCATTATTCTTTTAAAAACATAAACAGCAGCCCAATACGAATAATAACTTCAAATTTGAGCAGCCAAAGATGGGCTACATCCAAAAAACGAACCATTAGTGTGCACTTTAATACTCTTCAAAATTTAAATTGAACTTTACATCAAAAGTTTTAAAGTTTACCATTCTAAGAAAAAATTATTGCACTCCAATGAAATTCAAAATCCACTTTCTGCAGACTCTATAATATAGCATAGAACCAATCCTAATGGAAGAAAACAGCACATTTTCAGCTTCAACATCCACTTCTACTTAGATGAACTGGGAAACCAGTGCCAACACTCACTACAAACAAGAGTTGCGTACAATGCATGATGCATATGAAATACAAGTATATATATAAACATATATAAGCATGTATATGCATCTTTTTTTTTTGCTCCATTTGAAATTGGATATAACTAAAACACAATTCCAATCCCTAAACTAAGGTTTATCAAACAAAAAGATTAACCCTTGGCTATATTTAGACGAAAACAACATAATTTCCATTGGAGAGAAAGATTTTGCAGCAGAAAATTTCAAAAAGAAGCTTTAAATTGAATAAAAAAGGAGAGGGTTAGGATTTTCGATCTGAAGAAGTAAACGAAGTAGAACAACCACGGAGTTGCAATCAACTTTCATCAATCAATCCAGAAAAAGGGAAAAGAATAGAAACTAGAAATAAGAAAACGAAGAATAGAAGATTGAAGGAAGGGAATAAACGAACTTTACCTGGAACTGGAAGATTAGCGAAGCCTCTCTCTCTCTGCCTATGTCTCGGCCTCTGCCGTGCCTTTCTTTTCCCTTCTTCACTTCCTCGCCTTCTCCCTCTTTTTCTTTTTTTGCCTTTTAATTTTATTTTATTTGTTAGAATTTTTTGGGGGGCATAATTTGTTAGAAATATATAGTTGGGAAAATATCATTTTGGGATATTTACATTTTAGTACAGGTTGTGTTAATAGTAAAAATTATTTTTATTTTTCGATAATCATAGTGACTCCGCCTAATAGTTTCTATTTATAATAATATGATACTTTGATAATAAAAATCAATAATTTTTCTAAAAATTTGAGAAATATCCACTAATAAATAAAATAAATAATATTTTTAGATATCTTGTTACATGTTATATTTACGCATCATATTTTTATCGGGAGAGAGAGTTAGTATATTAATGTTTTTAAGATTTTAATTAATTTTATGGATAATTACATTTTGGTACCTCTAATTACGTGAAATTGCAAAAAGTACCTCGTGTTTTGAAACATATCAAAATAGGGCATCTAGTTTGGAACAAATGACAATCAGGTACTCTCTTCTTTTTTTCAAAAAAATGACAAAATTACCCTTATACTGATTTTTCTTTTTTTAACCATAGGTCCCTGAACGCTTCAATTATTAGTAAATTTATCCCAAAAATTTAAAAAAAATCCTTTTTTTCTTTTTCTTTACTTTTTCTATTATTTTCTTTTTTGCCCAAATAATTTAACTAAATTTCTTAAAAATCTATTTTGAATAATTTTAATTTTTCATTTCTTTTACTTTTTCTTTTTCTGTTCTTTATTTTATTTTATTTTATTTTATTTTGTCCAAATAATTTAACTAAATTCCTTAAATTTCGTTTAAATAATTTTAATTTTTTTGCATCATAGTTCCCTGAACCGTTCAAGTGTTAGCAATTTGGTCGTAGAAACTAAATTCTTTTTTTCTTCTTACTTTTTTTTTCTTTTTCTTTTCTTTTACTTTTTTTTTTCTTTTTATGTTCTTTCTTTTTGTTTCCTTTTTTTTTTTTTTTTGCATAAGCTTAAAGTAGAAAAATGTGTTTGGTACACCCTAAACATAAATAAAAACTCTTATTTACGAAGTTTGCTCCTTTTTACATTAGAAAAGAAAAGCACGTAAGGTGATGCTTTTGAATTTGATTTTGATTTTTTTTTTTTGTTATTAATATTTTTGCAAAAGATATATATATATATATATTTCATATTTTTTCTCTTTTATTTTATTTTCTTTATATTTGTTGATGCTAAAAACTAGATTAACTTTGAACACCGGATTAAGCATATGATGATCAGGTCAGTCGTTGGAATTGATAAGCGACCCCACCGTCTTGCAAACAATAGATGTCGTCAATGGTCGGGGACTGTTTCACCGAACATCCTCAAATGCTTAAGTCAGTTGGAGTTGAGTTAATAATTTGGCAGAGTAACAGTATGGTTTTTTTTTTGTGTACCTTTGAAAGTAAAATGTGAGGTTTTTATACATGGTGTCTTGATACTTGAGAGAGAAGTTTATCACTAAGTTAGTGGTCCATGTTCTCAAGGAGTGAAGATCAAGCTCACTATGTTCATGGCGATGAGGTGGTTTGACGATTACAACAACGTGGGTTACTTGGTGAGGCAAAATCGGAGAGTGCTTTCGCGAGTCATGTGGTGACACGTCGACAGGTCTATGTAAAAAATAGAAGAAATAACAGGAGAAACAAAAACCTATATTTAAGTAATAGCTATATTAGATTTCCTATTTTTTTTCTTTGTGGCTAAAATTTCATCTAAGATGACATCCTCAATTTTTTTAGATAATAAACCATATCCAAAGTGTATAAATACTCCTCCTCATTTTGTTTGTAAATCATCCCAATGATGAGAGAATAAGCTTGAGAGAAACAAAATTGAGAGCAATTTTCTTCGGTGTAATTGGGTTATGGGTTGTGAGTTGTGAATGTTGTAAACACTATTTTCTCCCTTAGTAAAAGTTCTGCAACAGCCTGTTGATGTAGCCTAAATTGGGTGAGCCACATAAATTGTGTGTGTGTGTTATTTTATTTGTTTTTCGCATTCTCGCAAATCTGATTTATCAGGAATTCGCTATTTTCCCAACTGGTATCAGAGCTTTGGTGGTGAATTATATCAGTTTTTTCATAAAAAAATTTCAATGTTTTAATACGCAATGGTTCGCAAGAATAGTAAAAATAAAAAAATAAAAAGATTTAGAGGCAATCAGATTCGAGTAGGAGTGATGGTCACAAACGAAGGGAAGGTGAAACTCGAAAAGTTTGATGGTGCAAATTTTGGATTCTGGAAGATGCAGACAAAAGATTACATGTATTAGAAAAAACTGTATCTACCTCTTTCGGAAAAATCCAAAAGATACGAAGGAAGAAGAGTGGGCTCTTCTAGATAGACAATTCCTCAGAGTTATCTGATTGACGTTATCACACAATGTTGCTTTCAACATAGCAAAGGAGAAGACCACGACAGGTCTTATGGCAACTCTCTCAAGTATGTATGAGAATCCATCAGCCTCAAATAAGGTACATCTTATGAGACGATTATTCAATTTGCTGATGATAGAAGGTTCGTCGATGGCTAAACATCTAAATGAACGCAATACAATCACAACCTAGTTAAGTTCAGTGGAAATTGAATTCGATGAAAAAGTTTGAGCCTTGATTCTCTTATCATCTCTGCTAGACAGTTGGAATGCTACAGTTACAGTAGTGAGCAGCTTATCGGGAAACAA
>WUAT03061617.1:0-13465 GCA_010015005.3 Ulmus americana
CAAAAAATCATGCAATTCTTGTTTATTGAATTTCAAAACATTTTTCTGTTTGAAATTCTCTTCCTTTAGAAAATAGGTGAGGTTCAGTACCTTAAAATTCATTTTCCTTCAAATAGCATTCATGAAATAGAAATAAAAACCTTATACTGGTAAGCAGAGGTTACCAGTTCTTAAAAACAATTTAAACTTCAGGAAAACAAATAAAGTAATTATTTACATGCCAAAAAAAATAAAAAGAACAAATTATACAAAACCACACAAAAGCATAAATAATACATAACGTCATTAAAAATTCTTTTTGAAAACCTGTGCGGAAAATGTGTGCATGGTCGTGTCTCCATCCCACCTTCCAAAACCTTAGTACAGCCGTATCTCATTTATGTATCAGAGATATGTTTACCTTTTGTACCTACAATACGAACGTAAGTCGTGAGCCGGAGTTCAGCAAGTATAGACATATATCACTAAATATGTGCATTACATTCAATAAGCATGTTAACATAAAAATAATTTAATAAATGCATATGCCTAACCAATGCAGACTTATACATGGATTCACATTATTATGTTTATATTCTTTCGTGATCGTTTTCTAGACTCGAGCCCTTGTGTACTTACCTCTTTGCGCATCACCGTTGGAGGGTGCTAGGGGGAGCAACCTGGTCCAATACTAGTCCTCTGGCCATTCATTCTATGTTGTTCCAAAAGGAACGTCCTCTAAACTTGTATATTGTGAGTGAGAACATAAATAAAATCCCATAAAAGATGTGGTAAGACACACTTATATTCATTTAACTTGTAACATCATTTCGTTCTTTAGTCTCCTTGTTGGCATTCGTCAAATTATGGATCTAATGCAATTCATTTAATCATGTTGAGACTCTCGTGACAGTTATCTTTTTAATGCATGAAACTGTCATATAATGCATGGCTATGATGAATAAAACATGCATGCATGATAACTGTATGTAGTGCGGTTCTTTAACTCATGGCAACATAAAACTCATAGCAGCATGTAACACAAATAACAATACATTACAACATAGTAAAGCATAACAACATTTATTTCATCATACAATCCAAACAATCAAACAATCCTTATTCAATATAAAGCACATTTCTATTTGAAAAATCTTTTTGTTTCGTGTTGTAGGTGAGATCTATACTTACTGTTTTGCATGCTCCTTTATCCTTGTTGCCTAATAAAATCAGAGATCTTCACCTAACATGACACAATTCAATTTATTAAAATCATTCTACCGAAAAGAAATCGGAAAAGGATTTTGCATTCAAAACTTGGTTTGTGATATAAAATCGCCAGGATTCATAGTCTTAGCTTGTTGGAGTTTAAAATCTCATTTAAACATTTAGAAAAGCTTAACATAGGGCTGGAAATCCTTCTTTCCAGATTTTAGAAATATTTGGCAAAAAGGGCTATTTTAACGTAGTTTCCGGATTTAGGCAGCTCTATTGACCAATTTTGTTTTCTTCATAACTTTTTTCCATTTTGAACCAAATAAACCAAAATTAGTTGGAAAAGCTTCAGGACATCTTAAAGTTTGTCATGTAAAAGTTTTACTGAGAAATTCGTTTTCTATCATAGTGAAAAAGGGTCGAACATAGGGTACTTAAAACAGGGTTTTCCATAACAACAACCTATTTTCAAACCAATATAATTTAAAATCCATAAATCGTTTGGTTCCAAAAACTCATGCAAAAGAAAATATACATTTCAAGATTTCCAACAAACTAAAATACGCATTTATCTAAGTTCTATAGATATTATAATCATCAATACAAAAATCGGGTTTCAATATTGTCTTTCTGGAAACAGCATGTTTATACATCACATAATCCATTTTCAACTTTGCATGCATTTCTGGAAATCTTATAAACAATATAAACCAAAACATACAATTTCATTTAGCAATCAAAACAATGAATTTACCAGAATCTTTGCTTGAGAAAAGTTGGAATTCGGATGAATACCTCGGGTAAGCTTCTGCCAAGAGACCTATTGTTCATCACCATTATTCCATCAATTTCTTGCTTAAATTAAACTTGAATTAAAGAATATGGAAGCTTCTACTTATTAAAGATCTTGTGGAAAGCTTCAACAATTCCTTGACTTGATTCGAGGAAGTGGTTTTAGAAAACCAAAGAAAATTAAGAGAGGTGAGAGAGAATTCAGTTGGGATTTCGAGTGATTAAACTCGTTTTCTGGGTGTTTCTCTCACTTATATAGCATTCTTAAGCAGTGGTAGTGGGGAGAGCACCGCTTCATTTAATTGGTTGCATGGCTCTCAATATTCCATTGGCTGCCACTTGTATTCCACTTCCCCAGCAACTCACTTTGCCGCTTAAAGAAGGCTCTCGGTTGGCCGGTAACTCTCCTCCATCTACTTAATATAGGAATGTCTTCCTAACTTCTATATCCATCTCGGTTCCGAAGAGTTCCCTGCTCAACTTCTAGGGCAATTGATCACGACGACCTCATGCCTTCCAGGGGTTATGTCCTAGTTAACATAAAGGTTTCCGTAAGAAGCATGGTTCCAGGTAAAATACATTTCTGGAAGAAACTTCGTTCCAAAAGATAAAGGTTTTCGGAAAAAGCATGTTTCCAAGTTGACTATGTGCTAGAAGGTATGCATTTCCAGAAGGAACATGTCTCTAGAAGAACTTTCTTACAGAAGAAACTTGTTTCCAAAAGAAACTTCTTTCCGGAAGGAACATGTTTCCGTAAGGCTCATCTTTGACTGTACACCTCTGGGAGGTTCATACTTATACATGTGACCGGTAGTCATTCTGAAGACTTATCTGCCGAGTGTGCTTTCTGGAAGGACTTGGATCGCGGAGGCTTTCCAGAAGGTCTCATTTTATGGGCGTGTTTTTTGTGAAACTTCTCTGCAGGGTCAAGTGCTCTAGGCGATGCCGTCCTTGGTCTAGAAGGTCCTCATTGGTCCCTTAAATGCCTTGGCTTACCCAGAAAGTCTTCGGGAAGCTCTTTTTTGCTCCTGATTTGGTTGAAAGGCTTGTTTTCACTCCCTTTTTACACTTGGAGTTGATTTTGACCCGAGATTTCCCATTTTTCAATTCATTAAAATTTTTTGGATTAATTCCCGATAAATTCATTCAATTTACATAATTAACATAACATAAAATAGTTTTAATTATGCATCAAAATCACACATTTTATAACAGTATTATCATATTTAAATTTGTTACTTGCATAAACTTTGAAAACGAATTTACTTGTCATTACTGCTATAACTTTACATAAGATTACACCATGAATTTAACTTAATCATGGCTTAATAATAAGGTGCTTAATTTTGGGGTTTCACACACCACCCCAGTGTCAAGGTTGACTCGTACTCTTTCTTTTTTTTGGTTTACAGGTTGCTGGTACCCTAACAACATTCTAAGTCTTTACACTCCTCCTGATAGAGAACACAATTGTTGCAGCAAGCATGTTTCTTCTCATACCCCATCCCCAAAGATGACATTGCCTTTTTTCACTTCATACATGGATGTTGGAAGTTCATTCAGTTGAGGGAGCATCTTCGCAAGTAATTGCAATAATTTTGAGAAACTCTTGTCACTCCACCCATTGTCGGCCTTCAAATTGTACAAACGAACTATAGCAGATAAATTCGTGAAGTTGTTTGTACAACCAAAGTAAAGTGTTCTCTTTGCCTCTCCCAACAACCTTTCAAACTGCTCATGCCGATCCACTAAGCCCTCTTCAATGTCATTAACCATACCAACAACATCATCGTCATTGTCATCAATCTCAACACCCATAGTAGCACTATTTAAATTCACTGATGCTGATGAGCTAGCACCCTCTCCATGCCAAATCCACCTTCGATAACTACTATTAATGCCGTTGAAATAAAGATGGCACTTCACCTCTCTAACGGGATGCAATGATTTGTTACAATATCTTAAACATAGACAGTAAATGCGATTACCCACTCTTGCTTTTTGTACAGCTTGTTCTATAAATTCATCCACCCATCTTTAATACTCTAATGAAATCCTCAATTTTGTCATCCAATTGCAATCTATTTTTTCAGAAAAATCAACAGAGTGTCCCCTTAAAATATTACAAACCTCCTGCACACATTAACAAAAAATACACCCACATACATCCTCGATTCACTTCAGCCCATTAAATAAACAACTAATTAACAATTTATCAAAAAAGTACCAAAAATAAAAATATATATATATCAAATTACATAAATAGAAACAAAATTAATCACACTACAACTTTAGTCATCCCATTTTTACTAGTAATTCATAGCTAATTAACACAAAATCATCAACTAATTAACAATCCCTATTTCCAAAACAACCTAAAATTCAATTTTTCTTCAAATTAACTTTATAATTTCAAATTTCTACATTCTAATTCATAAAAACAATTACCCATAACATTTCTAATATCAATGTAACAGCAAAACAACATTTAATCTATTTATTATCACAAAAATGCAAATTATCTTCGAATTTCTCCCAAAATCCAAAAACCAAAAACTAAAAGTTTAAAACACATACTTTACTAGAATGTAGTCATAAGTGAAGTATTTTAATGTCCCAATTCATAGATTTGGTTGGAATGTGCTTGGGAGTGATAAAAATCGCTGGAATAGGGAGTTTGGGAGAAATTTGGCATATATGGGAGTTCTGGCCGTGATAGGTTCATATAACGAGAAACATCGTCAGTTCTACAGAACCGTCATCAAAATTCTCATGTGCAATGTAAGTATTCATTTTAAATGAAGACTTTCGGTTCCTATAACTGTTGCCGTTTCTGACTTATGACGTCAGTTTACATATGACTGACGGCAAAAGTTTTTCGATTTGCGCGACTTTTGGGAAATGGCGTCGGTTCAAAGCCCAACCGACATCGTATGTCATGTTTTTCCTTTTTTAAAAAAAAAAAAATTTTAATTCGTAATAATAGAACTGGCAAGAGTTTTAGACAAACCCTTGCCATTTCTACTATCTCTTATTACCTTTTTTTTTTTTTTTGTAGTAGTGAAGGACATAAGAATCAATTTCAATAATTTAGGAAAAGAAGCAAGGGTACTTGGCAAGAGAAATAAGCAATGACCTCCCTTATCATGCAAATATAGAAATTTGTATTCTACATGCAAATATTTGGTGTATATATTTCAACTTTATGATATTTATAGATTAATTACTTTTTATTTTTTCATTCACATTGCAATGATATTTATCAAATCCAATAGAGATAATATGTTTTATTTTATTTAGGATCCGTTACAAGAACAAGATAATCTAAAACTTAGAGTTCTAAATTATATTTTTTTATGAAAATGGCAAACCCATTAACATCTTTTTGGTTCTTAAAAAGAAACATTTTGAAAAAGTTTAATTATCCGAAATAAATTTTTAGATCTATGTATTTATTAACAAGGAATTCTAAAAAAAACCAAATTTTTATCGGTCAAGAATTCTAAGAGAAGTAGATAAACTGGAATTAATTCTAATTCCCATATAATGAAAAAAAAAAGTAAAAGATTTTGAGAAAAAAAGGGTCCTATTTGACCACTATACATTACTAACATCAAGAAATAGAATAATCAGGAATCTCAATAAAAATTAAAGTGAGCTTATAAGATTTATCATTTAGTTTGCTAACAAAATTATTGTTTCTCGTACAACTTTCTCTAATAAAAATTATTTGCCAATGAGTTTTACTTGATTTAAGAAAGTGAACTTTGTGATTATTAATATAATAGAATCTAATGCTCATTAAGCGTGTGAGACTATGACTAAGTTTTAACAAAGATCAAGCTTAATTTGGTCAAAATATTCTTTATCAAATGTACTACAACAACAAAATATATATATATATATATATTATCCATCAACTTGACGCGTATGTGAGTTGTGGAAAGAAATGAATCTGTGAATTGTATCTATCCTGCCTACTAGGATAATATATTATATATTTTTGAACATGCATGTACACCAAACATATAAATAGTTAGAGATTATAACAACTTTATTGATTCAACAATGTATATAATGTAGTTGATTCAACAATGTATATAATATATATATTAAAACGAGTTGTTTCTGATAATATTTGACCCTAAAACAGATTTGATTTGATTCACAAAACGTCGAAATGATGTTTCTATTTTAAAATTAATTAATTTATTATTATTTTTTTTTCAGTTAAGAAAAAGATATTGGAAGCAACCGAAAAAAACCTAAACAACCTATCGTTTTAGTATTTTATTTGAAATAATTGGAAATGGATAAAAAGGAAAAGTGTGTTTGGGCTTGTCAGGAATAAAGGTAAGCCACAAGACTAGTCCAGGTGTTTAAAGTAGATGCTGCCAAGCGTCCTTATGTTTCTTGATTAGAATGGAATCGCTATGAGTATTCTTATAAGCTAATTCCCTAAAAGATATTAACATTTTGGTCCTTTTGATTATAAAAAAATACATGAATAATCTGTATTGTAAATTATTATCAAAATTATGAGTTATTAAAAAATACATTAATAATATTTTAGAGCATATAAAATGACAAAATTATCTTTAATATGAAATTAAACCTATATTTTTGATTTTTCATTCTAGTTTCCAAACAAATTCCTTTAAACAAAAAATAAAGATTTTATTTTGACAAAATAAAGATAAAAAGCTAACATTTTGATAAAACAAAAACTCATTTTTTCGGCTTTCCTCCAGTCAAACTTCTCTTCCACCTCCTTTTCATCTGTTGCTCTCTCTTTTGACTCTCCAGCCTCCACCGCTGAGAAGCTTCACCAAGCCATTTGCCTCCTCAAATCGCAACTCCGCTCTGAGGTCCTCTCCAACCATGGTGAGCTTCTCTCCCAGCTTTCCTCCTAAGAGTTCGATCTTGCCATGGTATCTCAGCTATATTGTAAGATCTTGACCCATTGTAATGAGCATGATCTTATGGGTATTGATGTGATTGACAAATGGGTTAGGGAAATTGGAGAGGAACTGAGGATAGAAGCCATGAAATTGCTGAATAGGGGAAATTGAGGGTTTGAATCAAGCTGAAGTTGGGACTGAGTTGCAAGTTTTCTATAATTTGAGAGAGTTCAAACCCACTATGGAGCAGCTAGGATCAAGAAGTATAAAAGTATTGGATTGAAACCCACAAAAATGTTTGATTTGATAAGTGCTTGTCAAAACTCATTCTTTCTTCTACATTCTCTCACAATTTTTTAATGGTTGAATGTTTGATTCTTGGTTTTTGATATGAGATTATATGAATGTTTCATTTTAGATTTGAGATTTGTGGATTTCTGAATGTTAGATTTGAGAATTGAGATTTGTTGATGTTTGATTGTTGTTTTTTTGACTTGAGATTTTATTAATGATTTGAGTATTTAATCAATGATTTGAGTTTTTAATATGAAATTTAGGTTTGGAGATATTTCTGTTGGTTTTGGGTGTTTTAAGTGGTCGTAGGTTGGCGGTGAGCCAATGTGGGTGGCTAGTGACAAAGGTGGTGCATTGGTGCAAAAAAAAAAAAAAAAGTTACATAAAGGAATTTTTATAAATTTTCAAGATGTTTGACTAAAGGTATAGATAAACATAAACAAGAATAACTATTCTCAAATTAAGGGTATTTTTGGATTTCTATTAAAATTTTAGTCAATTATTGTTGACCAGAATTTTGGTTATGTATTTTTTAATAACTCAAACTTCTGACAGTGATTTACGATATGACAGGGTTATTCACATATTTAAAAAAAAAAAAATCAAAGGGACTAAAATGTTAATACCTCTTCCCTAAATACAATAATAATAATATTGAATAGATAAAAAGTTCTATGGAATCATCTCTTTTATTTTTTTAATTTTTTTATGTTTTCTAAAAGTGAATAATAAGATTATTCCGGATTATTCCAGATATGAAGACGGAGTCTGACTGGGATATCAAGATTTTATATATGTCAATCTTAATATTAGTACAGTGTTTGCTCTTTTTTTTCTTTTTCTTGTAGTTGGTTGAGTCTTGAATTTTGAATCAAAACAAATGAGCCATATTGGTTTTATTTGCTTCTTAATATATTTGCAATATTTTTCAGTAAAATAATAATAAAAAGTTATTACTTAAACCAAGAGATTAAATATTCTAATATTTAATGTATTTACAATATGTCGATTGATATTTTCTTCAATTTAGACGAGTTATGTTTTTTAAATGATAAACTGTATTATACTTTGTATTGTATGGATTTTGGTAAGAGTGAATAAAATTATAAATGTCATAGCTATCGTGAAGTGTACTAAATATTGACTTTTTTTTTGGTAAACTGTACTAAATATTGACTTTAACCCTTGCCATATATGTTATTTCTATTTTTAGTTTTGTTGAACTTGAAGGCGTTAGCTTATATTCATATAAATCGTTTCTTTTTTATATATAAAAAGTAAAATATATAATAATAACTGCGTATAGTTGAGCACGCTTTGAAGGCAGTGGAGACACAATGAAAACAAAACAGAGAAGCACAGTTGGTCCACTAAAGAGTGCTCAAAACAGTGTCGTCTATCAAGAGAATAAATGAATGGGGATTGTCGTTTTTGGTCAAAATGACATTAAGTTGAAGCACAATAATTCACTAGACATTAGAATGGCATGTTTCTTATGACTCACCTGGAGCACGTGGGCACTTCTATCTGCTTAGCTTGTCATTTCACCTGTGTTATGTGTTTGACATTGGGGAATATATATATATATATATATAAACACACTAGTTCTTGGGCATGCACACACGATATGTTAATATCATGAGTAGAAATAAAATTGTATGTTTTTTTTAATTTATTGTATAAATTAATTTTTAATTGAAACTTTTTGTGCATAATAGATACATTTTATAATTATTTTAAAGCCCCCAAAACATATTAAAGAATACTATTAGTTTTATTCTTTTCATATTTTTATCATATTTTACTTTGATTATTTGAATAGTGTTTTGGGCCATATACTGGTTATTTATTTATTTATGTTTTCTATGTTTGAATATGATTCAAATCATGAAAAGAACATTAGTTCAAAATCATGATTCAAATCATAAAATAAAAAAAATTAAAAAAAATACTATTTCAACTTATTTTTCTTACTTTTATTGTTTGAATCATGATTCAAATCATGAAAAATAAAAAATAACAAAAAAAAAACATTATTTTGGAACACTGTTCAAATGCTCTGTTTGAATCACCAAAATAAAATTTTTGTTAAAATTAGTAAAATATTGTTCAAATTATGAAAAGAACGGGCACATTATTTTTAAGTCTAAATTCATGTTACGAAAATAATTAAAGTCAAATAAAGTAAAAAGAAAAAAAATTGAAAAAAATAATAATTTCCAAAAGTACGCAATTCTAACCCTACTGTCACCCTACCGGATTATCACCTCAAACGATATTGACTTAAGCATTGGAGGTTAATCGAAAGACAGTTTCCAACATCTGACATTTCTTTTGTTTTTGGGTAGCTTTTTCTAAATCGACCTGAATAACTCATATATAATTCAGCTTGAGTGTTGATCCCTTTTTTGACATTAACATATGTTATTATTATTATTTTTTGACATAAAAATTTATGTTATATTCATACTGTGTAAATATATATATAAAAAAATAACTTTAAAAAAAAAAGATCCTTTAAAAAAAAATAACAAATGAAAAATAAAAAGAAGAAGAAAAAAGCACATATTTAAAAAATAAATAAATAAAGAAAAAAAATGGAAAAATAAAAAAACAATACATATAAAAAATAATAAATAAATAAAGCTACCAAAATAAAAGTTGTGTTAAAATTAGCAAAATACTGTTTCAATCACGAAAAAAACATGATCATTATTTTTAAGACTAATTCATGTTACAAAAATAATTACAGCCGAATAAAGTAAAAAGAAAAAAAATGATTTGTTCACTATAAAAATATCTTCAAAGACACGCAATTCTAATCCTAATGTCACCCTACCAGATTACCATCTCGAATGATATTGACTTAAGCATTTGAGGTGAATCGGGGAGATAGTCCCTGACCTCTAACATTTATTCTTTTTTCGATAAGCCGACCTAAATATCCCAAACGTAATTAAGCTCGAATGTTGATCCATTTTTTTTTTATGTTAACATATTTTATTAATTTCTTTTGACATGAAAATATATGTTATATTTCTATTGTGCAAATATATAACAAAAATATATAAATCCTTTAAACAAAAATAATAAATGAAAAAAAAACCGCATGTTTTGGGCGAGGAAGACGAACCAAAAAACTATTCACTACCTATCAACATTTATTATATAGGTAATAGATTTATCAATATAGTTACTCATTTCAACCGATATATATATTTTTTATTTAAAAAAAAAGCCTTAGTTTCTTTGGATTTGCCTATTGTACCTTACCTTTTATGAGCCGAAAGAATATACAACTAAGATAAATGAGCACTTAGAGATAAGGGTGAACACAGCCCGATTTAAGATGGTTTGAGAGTTTTTCAAACCAAACCGTCATTTTTAGGTTTGGAAAATTACAAACCAAACCAAACCATTTTAATTTGCCGTTTGGTCCAGTTTAAAATAGGTAGTTCCCGGTTCGATTTGGTTTAAACTGTAGTTTGATAAGAAGATAAATCTTACATGTATGTACATAATATCATATGGCATACACCGCCTATGAACAAGGTTCATCTAACTTCTAAAATGTAAAATTGACTCAATTTGTAAGAAAATATTAACAAAGACTTGAAGAATCTCTAACCTTATTCTAAAATTCCTACTAATTTCTTGTTAACTCTAATATAATAATATAACCAAGTTAGATTTAAAAATTACAATCAGTAAGCTCTTACAATTCTCCAATATATAACATTACTCTAATAATACCATTTACCAAGGTTGCTTCTAAGTTCTAATTCTCAACTTCTTATGATATAATGTACAAAAGTTTAGTTCATAAGTTTATACATATGATACTCGTACTTATATCTTCTATTCCAAAAAAGTGTACATGGAAGAAAATTTAAATAGTAATGTTAAAATATACTAAATAAGCTAATAACTTAGAGACTTAGTTGTAAATACCTTTTGATTATTTTCCAATATCTATAAAATAATAATTTTTTTCATTATGATTTTACGGTTTGGTTCAATTCAAACGGCAAAAAACAAATCTCAAACTGAATTAGACCGAAAATTAGGCAATTTCAAACCAAACTAAACCATAAAATTTGCATTTTGAATGGTTTGATAAACCAACGGTTTGAGCGGACTAGTTTGGTACAGTTTAAACGGTTCAACGGTTTGAAAGTTTAATCTTACTTAGAGGAGAAAGAATGTAGATATTTCTAAAAGTTCCACAAACCAAGTATTATAAAGGAGATAAGGTTAGGGTTGCAAATAGTTGTCAATAAATGAAAAGGTAGTGAAAGGGGTTTTTTTTTTTTTTTTTTTAATCTTATCTTAAGGTTACAAGCTTAATAAAGACCTTTTAATCTAAGGTAGTGTGTAAAATCTACATTAGTGGAAAGTGATTTAAAAAGTAGGCCTATGGAGTTTGATTACAATCAATTAAATTTAGAGATCAATTTTTGTTTACTTGATGTTTGCATAAAGTTATCCTGGAAGTAAAGTCAATTATTTGAGAAATTGTGCACTTTGGTGTTTAGATAGTTGAAGTAAAAAATATAATTAATTCTTTGATTATTTTTTAGCTTAGATAGTATTTAATCATTTTATGTGTGGTATATATATGCAATTTTTTAAGGCGAAATTAGGAATTAACCAAGGAAATTTGGTTCTCGTCTTTGATTTTTCATAGTTCGATTTTGTTTTAGAGTCTAGATTTGGTCTATAAATGGTGTTTGTGGGTATCATCATTAGAAGTTTTCATGAGTCTATAACTTATCCTACTAGGGCCAACTAGGGATTTAAAGGTTTATTGTATATGCTAAATGTAACCTATGATAATCTACATAAGTGATTTAGATAGAATTAGTTTAGAGTTTAGTTTAGTATAGAGGTCTCTCTTAGTTTTTTTTTGCTTGAATTGCTAGGGATTAGCATGGTTGAGAGTTGTGATAAGGGCTAGGAATAACACTTAGAACGATAATTATTGAGTGATATTAGTGAGTTATTATAGTTAAATATGATATTTATACTTTATTATTTTGAATATATATATATATATTTGGTGTATTTTCTGGTCATAGAAATCCAATATAAGGAAAAGTTGAAGTGCAACAATTTCAGGCAAGTTTGACTTTGAACATGCTTCAATATTTTAGCCATAACTTCTTCATACAAAGTCTAAATATGATGATCTTGGTGGGTTGCGAAAGTTAAGAGAAATCACTACAACATTCATGAAGACACTCAAACCTAAATTGTGCATATTAAATGTGAAAAAAGGAATTAGCGCCGCAATGTTTGGAACCCAAGGCCGTGGTGTTGGCCCGAAAAATCAAATTCTCAGATCTTATCTTCTTCAAATTATTCCATTTTTTTTAAAGATTTAATGATAGCTTTTCTCCCAAAAACACCCCTTAGACTCCCCTAGATTTATAAGTAGACCGACTTAGGGTTTTTTTTTTTTTTTTTTGTAAGCTTTTGTTCAATTATTAATAGGTCAATTAATTAAGGAGAAGAAAAAAATATTTTCTATCTAAAGCTTTTTGCAAGGCTAAAGTGGATATCAAAATGTACTTTTTTTTTTTTGATCCAAATCATGTGAGAGATGATAATTGTATTTGAGTTTAATTCTTTAACGAATAAAGTTGTTTATATTGGGGTTGTTCTCTTCATGATTTGAATAGAATTTTGGTAATTTGAACAAAATTTTTATTTTGGTTATTTGAACATAATTTTTATATTGTTGATTTGAATAAATTGAATTAGTGTTTGTTTCATGATATGAATTACAATTCAAATAGTAAAAACATAGAAGATTGTTTTTGTTTAAGTATTTAAATAAAATTATTATTTATTTTTTAAAAAAATTGTTCTTTTTTTTTTTTTTAAATTTCTTTTGTATTTCCATTATTTTTATATATCTTTAAATTACCAAAATATTTATTGGTCTTTTAAAAATTTAAATTTATCATTTATTTCTTTTTGCAATTTGTTGGTTCTTTTTTCTTCTGCATTAATTTCATTTCCGAAACTAACTTCTTTTGTTTTATTTTCATTTTAAATTTAGAAATAGTTAAAATAAAAAAAATACGTAAATTAAAAAAAATCAATATATGAATGTTGATAGAAATTTAACATTGAAATATGAATATGAATGTATTAAATCTTACAAATTAAGATGAAACAATTCAAGTGGAAATAAAACTACTTCGACCAATGATTACCCTAATCATTATTATCATATTAAAAATTCATTCTTTCAAAGTATCTAGAAATCCATTCAAAAT
>WUAT03061727.1:0-13463 GCA_010015005.3 Ulmus americana
ACGAACATAAAGTAAAAAGATGATAGTCACGGAAATAAAATAAAAATAAATGTAGAGGAAAAAAATTAAAAAATTGCAAGAAAATATTACCACCCTGTTTGGTAGCAGTGGTTTTGTTTGGTTCAGAGTATTTTAAACAGAGTATTTAAAGCATGATTACTGTTTGGTTCAGAGTATTTTAAACAAGGTATTTGTAAAAAGTGGTGGGGTCCACAAAATTTAATAATAATATAATAGGAAAAAATAATATTTTATTAAAAAAGTGGTAGAAATGTAATATTTTATTAAAAAGGTGATGAAGATGTAATATTTTATTAAAAAAGTGATGGAGAGATGTAATATTTTATTAAAAATGTAGTGGAGAGATGTAATATTATATTAAAAATGTGATAGAAAAATGTAATATTTTTTTTAAAAGGTAATGGAGAAATGTAATATTTTATAAAAAAAAAAAAGTAGTTGAGAGAGGTAATGGGAAGAGATGAAGTTTTTTGAAATAGTACCCAAGTAGAGTATTAAATAATTCAAATACTTCAAACAAACAAATAGGAGTACTTGAAATACCGGCAGGGTATTTTGAGTACTCAACCAAACGGGTGCTGTGCTTTTGTAATTCTTTACTTTATTTTATTTTTACACCTTTTCAAAAAGCAGTACACATTACCTTACCTTCAATTTCAATTGACAGTTTTAACCTTAACTCACTCGTCACACTCTGTCTTCCCTCCTCCTGTGACGGTAACTTTAACATCGTTAGCTCCGCCTGACGGTTTGGCTTTGCACTTAGGAATATCCCACTTTTAAACTCAATGACCAATTTGGTCAACTCTCTCGGAACTCGGCTGTATGATCATCATTAACCCTGTGGTAGAAAAAAGTTTTTCCCACACTTGAAATTTTACTGATCAGTGTCAAATAATTGTAATTTTTATCCTCGTTAATTGTGTCTAAAAAGTTATTATTTATTTAAAAACATTTAATGTTCCCGTGCTTACGGTCGATTATATTTTTATTGTGTTTGTTTCATAATCAAAACTTTAAACCAGTTGTCGGTTGAGTAAGCTAAAATATAAGATTGTAAGTTTTGGGGTGAATTATGTCTGTCGCGCGTGGGCACGTGATTCCTTCCAAGTTTGTGGCTCCGACTTATATTTTTATTGTAGGAATATGGTTATTTCTTTTTAACTTAGCTTTAGATATTTGGCTTAAATTATGATGTTAAGTTTATATTGATTCAATTTTTGATTTATTGTGTTTAAATGGTTAAAAGTTCTTCGAAATAGTCCATGAGGATGGTGTTATAGGAAGAGACATTTAGCTACTTTGTTTGAATGTGCCTTAATAGCTTATGGAGGTTGTATTAAAATAAAATATATTAGATTTATTGTTTTTATGAAGTAATTTTATCGAATCTCTTATTTTGGGAAAATGTTAAATTTTAAAGGATTTTTAACACAAATAATGACAAGACAATATTGTGTTGATGCTTAAATCTTGATGAATCTCGAAAAACATTCTACACGTCACTTCTTAGCAGGATGAGTTCTGGTCAAAACCTTTTGGTCGGTAGGATTTGCAAAAGAGAATAATGTAAGTGGTTGGAGGTAGTCATTCTGATGATAACACTGTAATGCTTAAGTAAATCTTTTGAGAGTGAAGTAGAAAAGATGAGCGAAATGAGAATTCTCTTACGTTTTAAATAAATGAATTTTCTTGAAATCTAAGAGATATTCCGAGTTAGTATGAGTTGATTGTTAAGGCTGAATGAATATTCCTAACATATCTTTTTGGAATCTCGCCCTAAAAGATGAGCCGCTAGGTAAGAGTAGAGAGCTCTCTAGTCGACAGTGGACATTAATTAGCAATGCCAGCTCATCGTGGTTGAGTCGACCTTCTTGAGGCAATTACCATTTGAGCTATTTTTATTTTTATATTCAATAAGGAAATTATATATATATATAAAAAAGTAATAATTAAGTATTTAATAATGACTTCAAATCTACATAAACAATGTAGTAAAGTAAGTATATCGCATTGCGTAATTTACCCGTCATTTTCCTCTTTTTGGAACACATCTTTCTTGACCAAGATTTTTAAAGCAAAGTTCTTATGCTTGTAGGAGTTTTTAGTTTATTTTATTTAAAGTTGGAGTTTTAATATTCACGTCTCTATTTCCGAAATAATTTTATCATGTTTAAGTACAAGTTAGCTTAAAATCTAGTTAAAAGGAAAAATGAAGCACCCTATACTTCTAAACATAAAAACAATACAAAATAAACACAACATGCAACTATGCAAGTTCTAATTTTTATTAAACATAAAATAAAACTAGTTAAGCAATTGGTTTCGTTCTTATTAGAGGATGAACATAAATAATATTTATACATAATTAGTTAATTTACTCATTAATTTGATCTACAACACCAGTCCATTTTTTTGTTCTAACCCTAACATTATTATGCAAATAAACTTCTGATTTTTTTTATTTATTTAATTTTTTCATTTGTCTATATCACTCTTAAATCTATCTATGAGAATCATATTGTTCATTATGAGTAGCGTAGAGACATACAAGTATGAAAAATAATAAGTTACAATAATTTTAGAAAAAGTGAAAAATGTAGTGGACAATAATTTTAGAAGGTCTACTATAATCGAAGAGGTTGGTAGACCATAGAAATTGTATTATTTGGTAACCATAGAAGTTGTATTATTGGTACTATACTAGGCGGCCATTATATAAACACAATGAAGCAAACGTTCAATTATTTGAGGTCAATGATTGTATATTTGTATGTATCTATATATATGTTACTTTGCCATCCTTTCGACACGTCTAATTCTACTCGACCCACGCGCATCAAAGTCGCTAGATTTGCCGGAAACTCATAAATCTTTTTCGATATTTACATTTACAACTTGCATGCATGCATTTCTTTGTTTTTGGTCTATTCATCTTCTTTAAATTTCAATAAAACTCTCTCATTCTAACCACAAACATACAAACACATGTTTTAAATTACACGCAAGATTTAATTGTCCAACTCTTTAATTGTCCCTAATGCAAACTTTTTAAGCACAATATAAATAGAAGAATGTCAACAATAAACTACGGTGTAATCACAAATTATTAGAAGATATATTATGTATTTATGATGAAGGGCAATCACACTAATGACCAATAATTTTTTATATTGGTACCAAATCAGTTACATGTCATCGAATATGCACTATATTATTGTCCATAAGTCGTGATAAAATAATCACACTGTAATAGTTTTCGTCCATATTTTTCCTGTTAAAATTGACAAAAACTATTCAATAGCCATTTTGGTACAACTTATGAACAATCTAGTGAATGATTTGGTACCGTGTTTATAAAGTGGCAGCTTCTAAAGTAATTTTTTATCATGATTATACTTATATAAGTATTTTAGAATATTGATAAATTCATAATATAGTTCCGAATAAATTTGAAATATATATATCTAAGTATGAGTTTATTGAAGAATTAAATTAAATTTAAAGGATTTCATACATTAGTTAAAATTGGAATTTCTGTATTACAGTCCATATTGATCAAAATTTTCAAATATAAAACTATAAAGTACAATTTTGTTTCATATTTATCGATTAAATTAAGTCTCTATATATCATAAATAAAATAAAGAACATTATTGGTTATACACATGGAATTATTAATTTATGACCCGGAATAAACTAAAGATATACAGTATTGTTAAATATTAATATATATATATATTAGAATACACATTAGTTGGTTGAATTCATATTAAACTTCTATTTGCTCTTTTGGTTGAGGACTCAAAAGGGTCAGCAGCAATTTGATTAATGGAAATCATCTTTTAATTTTTTAATAATAATTCTAATTAAAATTCCCACTCAAATGATTTAAAGGTGCATCTTCCACATCCATCCATAAACCCCCAGTTGGTGCCATCCTATTGGTAGAGCATAAACCTAAAGTCAATATTGTCCAATAAAGAGAGCCTTCTCCTCTTATAATAATTTAGTATATATTTTTCTCAAAAATTAAAAATAAAAACAAATAGTATATCTAAATGGACGCCTTGCCTTGACCACACTCCAAAACTGAATGGATTTGGTATCGAATATATATATTTAACCATGATGATCATATTTAAAAAGAAAAATAAAACATAGTTATATGTATAATTTCAAGAGCTTTAAATAATTGTTTTATTTAATGTGAACATCAAAACCTTCCCCCATTTTCTCTTTTGACTTGAGAATTAATAGAAAAGGAATCCAATTTACGCTTGAGATCTAAGAAGCTTTATTATATTCTTATAGAAGATTTTCTAATACACCTGACTTGACTGGTATATATCAGTACTTATTATATCCTTAATTAAAAAGAAAAAATATTTTCCATTAGTTAGATGCTTAATATTTTATAAAAGGAGGCTGGAGGGTATCTTATAGTTATGCCATCAATATTAATGGGCTCCCATACACTGACCATTTAAAAAACATCAGTCATACATTAAAGTTCAAATTATTTATAGATATATATTAAAATTAATATCTCCTTGCACATGAAAGTTGGACAACCCATATGATACAATTCTAGGAGGACTTGAATATTATTTTTCTCCCCAGAAGAACAAGTTGGAGAAAAGTAATTAAGATTCTATTAATCTTAGGTGAAGCCTTTGAACCACCTAATAAGTTGCACTTTAAGAAATGATCATGCACATTGTTAGGCAGTAGTGTTTAATTAGAAAATATATCGAGAATTTATAATTAATATAAAAATATACTTTATCATTTAAAATTTTAATTAATTTATACTAAAAATTGTTTGAAAATATATGTGAATCTAACTACTTACATAGTTGTTAAAAACTTACGATTTACGTTCCGTTTCATCCGATTCATTTTATTTTGAGACTCAACTAATACGTTTCATTTCGTACATAATGAATTTCATATAATTATGATATTTTATAGTTGAATATATATTTAAAAGTGTTACATATTATATAAATATATTTCTTAAAAATTCACAATACAATACAATTTATGCGTATAATTTTAGTTAAAAATATTAAGTAAATCTTACGTTTTATAATTCGTTCTGTTTTATGATAAATAATTTTTCAAAAAACATTCATGTTCCTTGCTACTATATACTAAATGTTTCCTCATTGTTTAGAAACTCAAAGCTTTAGCTATGAGTGGATAAGCAAAAGGTTGGGATAGAAATAGGATAATTCTCGAGGCATCATAAGTAGCATTGATGAACTTTAGAAGCACTTGTCCTGAGTTTCTTATCAGCTGGGACACATAAACTTTTATTTTTATTTTAACAACAATAATTAGGCATAAAATAGAGTATTTATTCCACCATCTTAGTTCTAGTGCTCGGTGCCAAAAGAGCTTTAAATCAATCTTATAAAGAAGAAAAATCTTCCTATAAAGACAGAAACCAATGATGGGTTAGCCGAATTGCTTGGCCTCACATGTACAGGCTCAAAAACTGACATAATAATAACTATTTTAATTAATTTAATCCAAGGTTTGTTTTTAAAAATATATATTAATTTTCTTTTTAGTCTAAGAGAGATTCGTTTTTGGACTAAAGTCACATGATAAACGATATAAGGGATTAGAGAAGAAGAAAAAATGTTAATGTCATGATTTTAAAAAATAATAATAAAAAAAGAGCACTGATAATCATACATTGTTTGTGCTGGAAATTGAGAGATTTTGCTCTGGTTGGTTGTTCTGAGGATGCCATTATTGGGGCACATGCCATTAACTTTATATCTGTTAGAATCCCCACCAACTAACATAATTAATAGCAAGTCTAAATAAGAAAACTAAAAGAAATATGTATATAACAAATAAATAATTCACTCCTCTTTTCTCCTTACTACCAGATTCTCTTTTTCCTTTAAGTCTTCATAAATTACATTCTCTTAACCGAAGCTTTGGCAAGCTCAGGCCATGAAAATAGGTGTGAAAACAGATTGGAGGATAGACGACATTATGATCCGAGTTGTATTGCGATTGTAGCTTGAAAAATTACAGATTTTAAAGATTTTATGTGAGAGTTTTTGGTGTTCGGCGCTTTTCTTCCCTTCTAGTAGGAGTGATGCGCCCCAACTCCGGAGGAAATGGTGGGACAGGGTGGCGGCAATGGTAACTGGCGTCTCCTGGAATTGGATTTACTTAATGGCTTGGATTTGTGATATTGTGTTTATTCTTCATATCTATATTTGAGTTTTTTTATTTGTCTTCTTTAGATTTGTAATAAGGGTGATTTTTTCACTTACCGTGTTTTGTTTTGTTTGTAATAAGTCCGTCTATCTTTATGAATATGGTAATTTTTTCATGTAAATTTAAGTCTATTAAGGTTGTATTCCATCTTACTAGATAGCAGAGTTAAGGAATCTCAAGATCTTTATAGTCATTGGCTACGTATCAAAATATGCTTGCAGTTGGAGATCTTGTCAGAGTTTTCTTATTGGAATTAAATTAATTTTGTATAAACGACGATGACTTAGATATCATAATGTCTACAGTTATACATATTTTTGCACATTTTTTCGTAGTCTTGTACGTAGATTTATTTCTTAATAGAAAATTTTAAATAAATATGTATATAACGTTAATGAGTATGAGAGGCCTTGAATATAATGTGAAGATATGCTTGTCATTCTAGGATGAACTATATTATTCATAATTCCCAAAGTTAGATGTAGGTTTATAACATTAAATGTCTAGGCAAATTATTTAAACATAAATTTCACATATCGCCTTTTATTTTTTACTTTTTACTTATGAGCATGATTACTCAAACTTTTTACATCGATAGTTATAAAATTCAGGAATAATTACTTATATAACCCTTTATTAAAATTTAAAAGTTAAATGATAACATATTCGTTAGGATTTTGCCTTTAACTATTTACGAAGTGACAAACTACACTAATAGAAGGGGTATAAGTGTAAATATTCTTGAATTTTATAATCATTATATCCGATATGAGAAATTGGGACCACATCGCCCAAAAGTAAAAAAGGGTTGAACTATAGGTAAAATTAGTCCATAAATTTAATGTTATTCTATTATTATAAACTATTTAACAAGTCCTTTTGTTAAAAAAATATATATATAAAAAAAAAAATACTATTAAACAAGTCCAACCAAAAAAACAAAAAAGTACGAAAAAAATGAAAGAGCTTGTATGTAGCTCACCAATATGTTGATTTTAGCACACACAAATTAAATGATTCAAGAAAAAACTGTTGATGAGTAGATTGCCCTAGTGATTAAAATAGCAGTTTGTTTTCATGAATAATTATAGAACTTTGCCAAAAGGGAAAAACTAATAAAGAAAATAATTTATTTTATGTATCGTCATAGTTGTTTTTTTTTACCACCAAAAAATAAATATATCCATAGCTACAAAAGTTTTTTTTTTTTTTTTAACTGGACTCCAAAACTATATCATGGCGTATAAAATTTAAAACTATTTTAGAAGTTTTGGAAGCCTTGTGGGAAAATTTTATTAGATATACTTTTGTTTTGAAGCCATCCTTGCATTTTTTTTTATTAGAAAATTATATTATTTTCGACAACGATATCCTATCCCAACATAAGCAAAAATATAGAAAAACGCACACGCGCACACACAAATCTCATTCCTTTTTTGTTTTTTCCAGAGTTTTATAAAATTCTACATATTTTAAATAATAATTAATTAAATATGTATTTTTATATTTGAATTTTCTAAAATACATTGGGGGATGAGGATTAAAAAATAATTAGTGCAAATGTCATATTTTGTTTACTTAAATTGATATTTTGATCTCTTATTGATTTTTTTCGTCACCAAATCCCTTATGTTATTGTTTATTCATCATTAAATCTCCTCATATTACTGTTTATTGACGTTTTGTTTATAAAAGTACTCCCTGTGATAAGGTGTAATTTTTAACGGTAATATCAGTAAACAGTAACATAATGAGATTTAGTGACAAAAAAAATTAATAAGAGGGCAAAGTGCAAATTCAAATAAATAAAAGAAAACATTTGTGCTAATAAATCAAAATAAAAGGACGTGTTCATCACTAATAAAAAAAATAAAAACATTTTGACAAATAAGACAAAGATTACGATTATAAGCTATTGGCAAGAATATATCTAATAAAAATTTCTAAAAACATCTCTTCCCCAAAAAAAAAAAAGGTAGAGGACTTAATTGCAAATCATACATAAGGCTTGATAGGCTGCACAAATATAAAAGACGTCAATATCTCTTCTTTGATTGCATCTATCAATCACTATATAGGACCACTTCTGTTTAATAAGCCGTACGACGGTTCGTTTAACTAAGAAAGAAGGACTAAACTTGAATGGTCAGGATCGAATAAGTTGTGATGTTTAAAATACAAAGGGAAAAAAGAACAGGGAGTTTGTTAAATGAGGTTGTAAGAAGAACACGAAAGAGGGCTATAAAAGGAAAATGATTTGAGTTGTTTGTGGGGAGATGTGGCAATATAGAGCACATATGTGAACCGTCAAGCTCATTTATGATTGTCTTTAAAGTTACATAAATGTGATAGAAACCTATCAATTTGTCACTATGGAATGTTCAAGAATGTGACTATTTGACATTCTATGTCATTCTTTCAACCCAAAAAAAAAAAACATTCTCTGTGATAAAGAATGTCTTTTAGAATTAGAAAAAGAATATTATTTCTCTGTTCGAAGTTATTAGTTGTCACTTATAATCAACTTTAATCGTCTGTAGAGTTAAGATTCAATTTTAGTGCAACATTTGATTTGAATAGAGACGTTTGATTTTAGTGCGTTGATATTTTGAGTAGAGCTAGAATTTAATTTTAATACAACATTTAATTTGAATAGGGACAAAATAAAGAAAAAAACTAAAATTTGAAATATATATACAATTGTTATTATTGAAATTATTTTAAGTCGGGATCGGTAATATACATGTCATACATGTAATATATAAGATGTTGAGCTATTCTACTCCTTATTAGTTTTTAATATAAACTCTATAAATTCTTAAAATAATATTAGGAACATTTCACCTAAGGGAGTAAATATTTAATTTCAGTCCGAATAGAAATAGATTAAGACAAGTTTAAAAGTTTCAGTGGGGGCTTCTTCCTCTACCACTGTTTATAATTACTGTTTCCTTGGAGACTTGTGTTTATTTTGATTCTGTGTTTGGTGCTCAAGTTAATATAATATTAATTGGTGCTGCCGACTTTCTTGTATAATGGTTTTTCTGTTTATTGGAAATTCCCATCATTAATAATAGTGACAATCACTTTTAATTAGTGTATTACAAGACAAGAGACAATTACTGATGGGAAAACCGGCCTATTATTTTTAACCCAGTTCCAAATTTATCTCTTGAAATTCATTCATCACACAAAATAAAGCAGGTCAGACAAAAGAGAAAATGGAATTTGTTGTGTGTGAGAGAGATATAAGTACAAAAGTTTAAGAGATAATCTAATCATGAAAATGTCACATTCATAGCACTTACATGTGAGTTGTTTCCCAGCTTGTACATGATAGTGACTTCCATAACAAGAAAAGACCAAATTCCACAAAACCCCATTTTAGATGGCCTTTATCACATAATGGGCAAAAAGAGAAGATTAAGGTCACAACTTTGCACTTGAATTTGCCTCCCCTTTTTTATTTTTCTTTTTCAAGGGTCAATGTTCAATGGATGAAGGCATAAAAAGATGTACCTTCAATCAACTTCTTCTAGGACGATTAAGGTACAATATGTGACTCAGCCATTTTAAATATATACGGTCCTAATTGGTTCTCTGTTAGAAATATAGTACTGTTATTATGTTCAGCCTGTTAAACTAAACAAAAACTCAGTTTAAAATATTATTTTGTTTAGAATAATACTCTGTTTTACTGTGTAGAATACTGAACCAGACAAAAACTATATTTAGAATACTTTCTTCAGACTGTTGAACCAACTTTGTTTAGAGTACTCTATTCAAAATACTTCAGAGTTGCGAATCAAATAGCACCGACATTCTTTTTGTTGAGTATCGTCCAATTGATTAACTTTAATGAGTGGTAACACACTAAAATTGTTTGGTTTATACACGATTCCATTTATCCGATCTGTAATGTGAGTAAGGCTATTGGGTAAATTTCAATAGTTGCCCTAATTGTTACAAGTCGTGCGAAAATGAAACTTTTATTCATTCACGTGAAAAGGGGCATTCTGGCAACACCTACAATGAACCAAATCTTTATGGTTTGTTTGGTAAGAAGAGACCCAAAAAAGTGGAAAGAAAGAAGTAAATACCAAGATGATATGACGTTTTCTTCTATTTTCTGTTTCATCCAAACAAAAAATTCTAACAAACAATAACACTCTATATTAGTTAGATGATTTTGAATCCCTCTTGTTTTCCATTCCTTTCAAAAATCTCATTTCCAAAAAACTACACATCCTATTTTTTGATCTTACCAACAAGGGTTTGATTAAATATCAATATACTTAGATTCAAGTTGCCATTCTAAGTAATATTTCATATATTTCCATTTTGAAGATTACTCAAAACCAGTAGATGTGCAATCACATCTTCCTATGCTTAAAAGTGGATCTCAGCCACATGATTGGCCTATCATTGGCTAGATAGAATATACAATACAAAAGGTGAAAAAAGAAAGATTTACTTATAAATCATAGAGATTCAACCAAACAATTTCAAACCACTCAATAATTATAAACAGCAAAACCTCACTAACCACACAATCAATTTACCAACCACTCCTACTTTCCTCCATTCATTCTAGTTTCAAAAGAACAAGCCAATATCCATCAAGAATATACTTTCTCAGGTTGGAAAATGTCACAACCTCATATTAATTAAGAACAAACCAATATCATTTTCAACTAGAAAAAAACCAGAAGAAGGAAGATTCTGATAGATGATTTTCAATCTATGAAGGAGATTTAGTTCTAAGTTACTTTCGTACCATGATCCTCGCTTTCTTTAGGATTATAGACAATCTGAGAATGAATCTAATACACAAGAAAACCAGATATGTTAAAGGTACTCTTAAAAATGCAGGATTAATCTATAATCAGCAACAAAATCATATTGTCACTCACTTTTATATGATTGAAATCAAAAGGAACATGATAACAAATAGAATCTAGAATTGAGTTAAGTCGTATCGAACAATTAGGTTTATGATAACAATTATTGCCATGGTCATGATTAAGCAAGCACTAATTCTAAATAATTAAGCATAGGAACCAGTATCACCAAGTATGCTAAAGCCAAAACCACATATAAGGCTAATAGTGTTCTTGTTAACCAAAAAGGTTAACACTGAAGAATATAAAGTCAAAAGGTACAATAATAAAAGTTAATTATACATAAAGGAGTAAGGGAAAAGCTTTGTGTTATGAGCAATTAGGAAAGACAAATTAGGATAATTTGTTGTTTAATGGAAAGATAGCTGTAGATAAAGATAGAATACCAACAATTTAGAATGATTTCCTCCACTAATCAAGATCCTAGTTGAGGCATCTACAAACTATTCTGCTAGAACCAAGTGGGTTTATTCTTCCATCAAAAGTCAATTTAGATATCAAATAGATTTAGATGCATAAAGATTGTGCTTTAGTTGAATTGTTGGATTTTAAAGACCATTATGTTACTAACTTCACAATAAACAACAATAAGTTGAAATCTAGAAAAAGGAGCAGCTAGAGTTTTGAAAAACTAACCAATATTTTATGATCATTCCTTAATCAGAAATAAACATTAAACAACCTTAATGTATGAAAAAACTAACCAATATTTTAACCCCAAGCCTGAGGAGCATCTGGCAGACTTGAAAATTCGAATTATGCAGCAAATTTTTTTGCATTCATATAGGAGTACCACATAGTCTATAAGAGCTAATTCCCTCAGAAGCTCCTAAACAAAATGACTGATGTTTTGATTTCATATACCACGGTAGAATCTGACCAATATAGCTTACAACGCTGAAGAACATAAACAAAATATAACAGTGGATATGAAAGACTAGAAGCAAAAATTTAAAATGAAAATAAATAGATTGATGTAGTAAAGGGCCGAAGGATATTATTGTATTTACTTTGTTCTTGATTTAAAGATTAGTGGTTAGCCTATAAACAAGGCTCTTGTAGTCAGATTAGAAAAGATCTTGATGATATAACATTTGGGTTAAGCCCTCTCACTGAGTCATAGATGTTACTATTTTGAATTGTGTTGCTTAAAATCGTACCGCTGCTCCTATAAACAATAAAATAAGCAACATATGTTTAAGTCTAGCTATGAATCAACACAAATCTTTATATAATCTTTAGCTTAAACAAACCAAAATCTATAAGGTGAAGCAAATCCAGAAGGATTCATGTAGCTCACAAGTTATGAATTGAATATCATTGTAAATGGAGATAATGGAATCTGGGTCATGGCCAATTATTTTGTAGGTGACAAAATTATGGAGCAGTACACAAAATATCAATATGAAACATAATGGAGCAACAATCCGATACAATTATGCATTATGAATTGTACTAACAATCCAGCAAAATTAGGTGGAAGTTATTGTGTATTATTTTTTCTTGTCTCGAAGAGGAAGAATGTATAGGAAATAATTCAAAATTTGGTCCATAACAGCAGCAGCCTAAACTGTGTGTGACGCTGAAGAGGATCCATAAATTTCAGAAGGCTTTTTCCTCTCACAAATTCACCCACACTTTTATGGGTGTTCCAATTTTTTATCCAACTTACAGAACAAGTTTATAGTCATCTTAAAACACACCAAACACCTTTGAGAGACAAGCCAGATAATATGGTCTGGACACCTGCTGCTAGTGGCCTGTTTTATGCCAAATTTGCCTATTTAATTGACAATTCTAGTCGGTTTAAGGAGGTCCCTGGTATCCTTAAATCGGCTTGGAATAAGATTTGGAGTTGCAAGACTATCCTGCCCCCGACATAAAATTCTTTGGTGGCAAATCCTTACAAATAGCCTCCCGATAAGAGAATGGCTTGCTTATGCTTTCATGTTAATGATATTAATTGTCCTTTATGCAATACTCGTGTAGAAAGCATCTTACATCTATTTTTGTTTTGTGATCTGGCTAGGAAGATGTGGTTTGCTTCCCCTTGGAACCTTCGGTCGGATTCATTGGAGCTTGCTTCTCTAATGCACTACTGATGCGAAAAGCCTAGCAAGTGCACTAGTCGTGTTCAAATAATAAAAGTGTACCTAAGTACGGACATCGTTCCACAAAGATTAAGTTACTAAATATTAAAATTAATTATTTAAACTATTATTTGATCAACCAAAAGTTTGAAGAATTGCAATAAAGAAATAAATCAAAACTTGAAAGAAAATTAAATGTGAAAAC
>WUAT03061838.1:0-13461 GCA_010015005.3 Ulmus americana
TTTAATCAAAAAAAGGATAAGAAATTTCAAAGCTAAAGAATCATTTCTTTTAAACACGATCACTTATTAAGAGAGTACTCCAATAGTATCAACCATAAGTGTCATTCTTTTGAGAACTTCCTTCTTTCAATTTTTTTTTTTCATACAAAACACCTTTTTATTTGAATCTTTTTCATAAATTTCTCTTTTTTTCTATTTCTTCTTCTTCTTTTTCTTCTTCTTCTTTTTCTTCTTCTTTTTTTTTTTTTTTTTTTTTTTTTTTTTTTTTGTAGTAGTAGTGAATCTTATTGTTGATTCAATCTTGTTTTGAGAAAATTCTTTTTAAGTTAAGCACACAAGAGATTTATCTTTCAAGATATCAAAAGACGACAATAAATCATCAGACATTAATTACTACAACAATCAATATATAATTGATCTATCAAGAATAATTATATTTAAGCTAACCCACATAAGAAAAGCATGATTGAATTTATATTTGTAATTATAAACATAATCATTAAACAATCTATTTGTTACATGAAAATTTTATAGTACAATATAAACATATGTCACATGATACAAGTATCATCTCTCACATGATTTGGAGAAATATGAAATAAGATAAGATCTAATTTGAAAATTATCGCACGGGCACCATGGCACTAAACAAGTGCTAGGGCTTCATGACTTCGAGTGTTGCGGTTGTACTCTTGGGTGTTGCGGTTCTAGGAAAAATCCAAGGAGACCTTTTGTAAATTCTTCCATTGCTTTCAATCGGTACTCCCTTTGGTCCCGACTTTTGCTCCAGACTTCTTCGACTTTGATACTCTACTAAAACTCCTCATATTACCTGAAATTACATTAAAGAACACACATAATTTTGAAAATAATATTTGTAAAATATTAAAGAATAAATATCATATTTAACTTTAATTACTCACAAATATCACTCACTAATTATTGTTCTAAGTGCAATTCCTAGCCCCTTTCACCAATCCTAGAAAAAAAAAATGCTCTAAAAGATCAAATTTCAACCATGAACTATCAATTTTCATACCCAAATATCGAAGATCGCTTTTTAAATTCAAAACCCATCAAAAAATTTCTTGAAATCAACCTACCCTTAAAATCGAAGATATACCATCTTCGTCTTTTTTCCTAATTATGATGATTGGAGGTGGCTCGAAGGGCTTTGAGGAGGTGGGATTTTGGGTTGGCTTGGTGATGAGAGCTAGAAAATACACTTAAGACTGTGAATTATTGTTAGCATTTGTGCTTATTTTAGGGCTAAATATAATGTGATATTTATGATTTAATATTTCACAAGTGTTGTTTTCAGAATCATGGTATTTCTTGGTGTAATTTCAGGTATTAGGAGGAATTTTAATAGAATATTGATGTTGGAGAAGTCTGGAGCATAAGTCGAGACTGAAGGGAGTCGCGGCCGAAGGCATCAAAGGACTTAGCAAAATCCTCATCAGATAACCCCTAGCGCTGCAGCATTATACATGCAATGCCAGATTCGGAGGAGTCCCAGATGCAGTTCAACGCCATGGTGCTCATAAGTGAAAGCCGCAACGCCCAAAGCCGTGTGATACAAGGATAGGCCAATGTCACAGCGCCCATAAAGCAAGGCCGTGGTGCTAACCCGTAATCTTCAAGTTCTATATTTTATGTTTTTTCAAATATTACAATCTTCTTAGATTTAATGATAATTTATCTTCCTAAAACATCCCTAGACTTCCTAGCTCTATAAATAGGCTGACTTAGGGTTTGTTTTATACATTTATTTTTTACCTATTTTTCATTCAATTAAGAAGATGAACCTAAGATAAATCTAGATGATTCTTGGCTGAAGCCTCTAACAAAACTAGAGAGGATCTCTAAGTGTAGTCATTATATATATATTATTCAATTCATGTTTTAGCACAATGAATATTTATATTTGAGATGATTTCTTATTTAATAAAGTAGTTTAATTTTTCATGCGATAGCCAGAATTTTTTCTACTTTAATAGATTTGCTTTAGTTTAATGATTGTGTTTATACTACGTACCCATATAAGTTTAGTTATGCTCTTCTTATGTGTGTTTCCTTGAATATGATTGTTTTTGATAAATTAATTCTATATGATTGTCAACTACTATAGTAGTGTCCTTGAGATTTATTGTCGTCTTCAGATATCTTATAAGATTGGTCTCTTGTGTGTTAATTGAAAGTAATTATCTCATATCAAATAACAATAGAACAAATTAAAAGGGATTTGATGATTATTTTTTATTATTAATTTGGGATGTAAAGTTAATAATTAAGTTATAAAATTGAATCAACAATAGGATTAGAACTACAAAATTTAAGAGTGAATCTCGATGTTTGGTGTCTTAATTAATTGATTAAATCCTTTTTTGTTAATTTTTTATTTAATTTTCTGCAATTAAATCCAATTCTCTTATTTTCAAATACCGTTTAAGTGTTTATTTTGTAATCTTTTCTTGAAGATCGTTTTTCCTTTGGGATCAGCACTTGTTCTAAACTACAATAGTTGCATGTTTTAGTAGAGCATTACCACTTGGTTTGCGTCGTAGTGGGTTTTTGGATTTAGGTTTGGGCATCACATCGCATTGGTGTGGGTTGATGGGTGCCAATGGGTGTAGAGGTATGGGTTTCGGCGATGGAGGTTTGGGGATGAGATGGGGCTTTGCAGGTTAAAGATCAAAGCCGTCCTCTGCCACCAACAAAGATGTGGGAATCATCAGTGTCGGAGGTGAACATAGAGGATAAAGGGGGTTTTGTTTTGGTTTTTCTGGTTTTCTAGTTTTAGAGAAAAAAGAAAAAAGTGTATTATGGAGAATAGGAGGAAAAACTGAAGCTTCTTCTTTTTCTTTCTTAGGTCCTAGGGTTAAAAATATTTAATTATGAAAACCCTAAAATAACCCCAAGTAAAAATTCATATGACAGGCATATGTATGGCTCAAACAGAAGAAATTTTGGTTCCGTCAGCTAATCCATCAAAATTGCCAAGAAATAAAAATTTAGGAGATCTAGTGGTGAAAAAAAAAAATTCAGGACTGTGTCAATTCGTTCAAAGTATAAAAAGCAATGGTGAAAAAAATAAAATATAAATATCATTTTGATACTTTGTACATAAATCTAGCGCCATAATATAATTTATCTTTTTATTATTATTTCCCTTCTGTTTCTTCTAGATCCAATCAAGATCATGATAGCCAGCTTTCTTTATGTCAGTACAACAAAATTATCATTTCGTGAAAGATTATAGGTGGTAGTTTGCAAAACCCTATCTGTATTGAAATGTAGACTACTTAGGTGACAGTTTTAATTCTGCCACCTAAACTCTTAAAATATTTTAGAGGGCAATTTTTAGCTATAAATGCCACCTAAAGTAATACTTTAGAAGGTAGTTTTCAGTTATAACTGCAGCCTAAAGTAATTACATAGTTTAGAGGCCAATTTTTGTCTTCCAATACTACCACATAAACTAATACTTTAGATGACAATTTTTTAGTTAAAACCGCCACCTAAACTCATTTCCACATCATGTGCATGTCACGTGCTTCATTAAGGGTTTAGGCGGCGGTTTTAATTAAAAACTGCTACCTAAGTTCGACCTTTTTTTTTCTTCAAAACCCTATATTCCCCAGTCATTTCACAACCCAAATTTCCTTTTACAAAGTCGTCCAGCCACCGCCCCCTTACAAAAATTCCCAAAACCTTTGATTTCTTCACGATTTTGACTCAGAAAGCTTGGGAATTGCATTATTGTTTGTGTAGATCGAGTTTTTTAGAGTAATTTGTAAGTTTTCTAAGCTTTTCTTGAAACATAAGATTTTTTTTAGGGTTTTCAAATTTCATTAATTTTTGTTTATCTTGTTTATTTGTTTTGTTAGTTTGGGACTAAATTTTGTGTTCTAGTTGTTGGACAACTATTTGAAGTACTTAATTTTGTAAAATTTGAAAGTTTGGAGTATTTTTTGAATTATATATATATATCTCGAATTTATCATTAATTTGTTTCTTCATATTTGAATCATCTTTCTCTCATCTCTCTATTCAAAATTTTAAGGTTTCATTTTAATTTTTGTTTTTTTTCGATGTAGGGTTTCGATTCCTCTTTGTCTCATCTCTCTATTTCGAAAACCCAAAGGCAAATCTTTCAACTTCTTTTGGTAATGGTTTTCTTTCTTCAATCTTCTGTTTGCTTGTTCTTTTCTTTAGTTGAACAAATTTATTATTTTGTACAAGAATATTTTCCCTGATTCTAGCTATTGGAGTGCTCGATTTTTGGCTCAAATAAGAATTTGTGAATCTAATTTGATATTTTTTTTTTTTAGTGCTTGTTGAAGTTATGGTTGATTTGGTGGCACTGGTTCAGATCATTTCATTTTTTTGGTAATGTTCACGAGCTAAGTGAATGCATTTGTTTTTCTGAGGCCTCAGCTTTAACAATAAGAAGAGCACATGCTATTAATCCAATTACAAATGTGGTGTTGGAATGGTCCTTGTGGTCTAAAGATATCGTAGAAGATATTATTCCAACTTGCAGGTGAGTTTCAACTCAATCTAACTAAATCATTTTTCATTTTTCCTCAAAAAAGATAAACTAATAAGATTCAAATTCTAATGAAGTGGACGTTTTTTATTTACCATATGCATATTTTGATATCATTTTCTTATATTATCAAAGAATTGGGCATTTGTATTGTTGCATATAGTCCTCCAGGACGAGGATTCCTATTAGCTGGCTAAGTTTGTGAAATCATTTCCTAGTGGTGATGTGCTAAATGTAATTTGTTAATTGTAGAGCTAAATATATATGTTTGTTGCTTTTGTGACCAAGATGAACGCATTTTCCATACATAAAACTTTCTACATTAAGTTTGGTGAAAAATGTGGACTTAGCACTAGTTTATTCTAAGAGATTGCTTGAACTTAATATGTTACTAACTTGTGTACAAGAACAGCTGGTCCATTTCAAATTTGTGCCAATTTAAGTCCCAAAAAAAACTTTTAGGTTGTTTATTTATTAATTGAATTAGCTTGTGATATTCTAGGAAATAAGTATTATTTCCATGTCAGAGAATTGGAAATAATTTTTGATATTTCTTAAAAATAAAAATAATTATTTTTTATTTTAAAACTGCCGCCTAAAGTCTTTTTATTTATTTATTTAAAAAAACATTTAAAAGACAGTTTTTGAAGAAAAACCATCTCCTAAAGTACTATACAAATGCAGTTCAAAAAAGCCGCCTAAAATTAAACAATATATGGCATCAAACAAGACAGCGCTTTACGAACCGCCGCCAAAGAGAATAGACAATAGACAATAGTTTCGAACTGTCGCCAAAAGGTTTTTTTAGTAGTGTAAATTATAATATCCTTGGGAAATAGACAAACTTAATAGGTAATACAATCTTAGGGATGGATGAATGTGTGAGTAGGAGTTTGATTTCTCTAAGAAAAAAATAATAATACACTACAAAAAAAGGATGCGTCGTTGCTATAGAAGGAAATGTCACTGGCAAAAAGATACAGAGACGATAAAATCATTGCTACATGTCATTGTAATAGGTCAATGCATGTACACATGTTGCAACGATAATTGGGTCGTCGCTATAGAAACTATCAACGCTATAGTGAACTAATTTCCCATCATTATAGCATTCTATAGCGATGAGAAATTTGAAAAAATTGTTGCAGTAGGTGATAGTTATAGTGACGACATGTTTGTTTATTGGACGACAAATGTTGCCGCTATATGATCCAATTAATTAAATAATAATAATAATAATAATTAATTACATTATTTATTAATAATAATAATTAATATAATTAATTATTATGAAAATATTAATTTATAATTAATATTTTTAAAATATTAATAATAGTTTAATAAATTAATTAATATTAATATAAATTTGAAGCATGATTATGTGACTCCAAGCTTTACCAAAACAATAATTTTATTATCGTTTTTTAATACTGCACAAAGATTCAATAATAATCTGCTTGGGAAACTCAACTTCATTGTTAAATACAAAAAGGTAGCTAGTACACCATTCCCATGATAAGTCCAGATCTCATAGCTCTCCAAAAAACGGAACCGGAAGATGTGATTTTGAACAGTACTATCCACTAGCTAGTTGATTGTCCTTATTTATACATCTTTTGCACGGACATCTAATCATCCCCCTATTATTTGCAAATGGTCTCACCATATTTAAAAATTTCTTTAATTCATCCCAAAACTCAACAGACGAACTGCGTCTTCTGAATTGGTCCAACTCATGTTAATTTCCATTTCAAGTATGCTTCAAACACACATGCAAGAAATAATTAAGTGTGAAATTCTTGTGTATAATGTGTCATAAATCTGCCTTATCATTCCAACTCTAAAGAGTACGGGCCTAAACCATTCAAAATTGATTTTCAATTATGAATTGTGTTAATTTTTTCAATTATTGCCCTCATTTCACGTGTAAATTTCGACAGAATCTCCTCTAATTCCCCTAAGTGTGCAATCTATATTAAATATAGTCTACACCCAAAGAATAAAGGGGAGATACTACCAAAATCTACACACGAAACAGCTAGAAGTAATAACTGAAAATTTTAACATATAATTCATAATTGAAAATCAATCTCTAACTGTCCAAAAAAGGACAGTTCGAAGATGAGTTTGTAAACCACAAACGTACTCATCTTTAAACGGCATTCTAAGATTTATGAAAGTGTATACAAGTGTACAAAATAATATATTCAAAATATCAAAGTGATTACCCTGCTAATTATAATATATACTAGTTCCAAATACCAATTTCAAATATCAAAACTAATTCATAATTAAAATTCCCACTTCAATATCAAAACTTATTCATAATTAGAATTCCAATTCTAATTCCAATACCAATTTCAAATTAAAAAGAACAATTTATCTAATTATAATTTCAATTCCACATATTAAATCTGATACTTAATTATATTTCAAAATCCAATTTCAATACTAAATATCAAAATAATTACCTAATTACAAATCCAATTTCAAATATCCAAATTAATACTAAATTCCAATTCAAATTCAAAAAGCCAAAATAATGACCAATAAACGTAGTGACACCCACAAACGTAGAGATTCCAACACTTTTCCTAAACCAAATCACCTAAAACACAATAATACAATAAATATCATCTCCCAAGTTACCAAAAACACAAAAACAAGAAAACTCATATAGACAACAACAAAACTAAGTTAAAATCACTCACAAACCTCTTCGAATTTGCTTGGGAAGCTTGAATTCGAGAGAAAAGAGAGAGAGGGAGGAAAATTGGGAAACAAAAATGAGGAAGAAGAAGCATGTATCCTATTTTAGATCGCAGGATCTATAGAGAAGATAAATGTCGTCGCTATAGGTTATTAACTTTGTCGCTAAATTCAAAGCGGACCGTATCATTATATAGTGACGACAAATCTCGTCGTTATAGGATAAAGAGTCGTTGCTATAATTTATACCAAATATCTCGTGATAAAATAGCGCCAAAAGTTGGCGCCTAAAATTTAAAGACCTATAGCGACGAAATAGTCATCGATATTGACTAAAAATGTCGTCCCTTTTGGTTCTCCTAAATATTTATACATAAAAATAGTGCCAAAATTTCCCGCCTAAAAATTAGGGGCCTATAGCGATGACATATGTCGTAGCTATATCCATAACTCGCGGAAAAAAAAGGCACTAAAATTTCGCGGGAATTGCTCTCGTTCTACATCAATGACACACCACATATACCGACAACACGTGTTGTCACTATATGGTCCGCCAAGATAGTAATAGCATACAACGGCTTTATTGCGACGACGTCGTCATGTCGTCGCTATAGTTGGACTCTATAGCGACGACATAGTTGTCATCGCTAAAATGTCGCCTCTATAGACGAATTTTCTTGTAGTGAGATTTAGGTCAATGTGTGTCAATTTCCGGTTTGGGGTCTTTGACCTGTTTCAAACCATAAATTTCTTGACGTGTATACCAAAAATTTCTCAATTCAACCTTGTGGGATTATTTTAAAATATCACATTCGGTGATCATGTCTTGGTCTCTTAAAGGTCGTTCATTATACCCATACTTTCAGGTCCACACGTGAGGATGGTATATTAGAATAGTCCCATATTAGGAAAATATAAGACATACTATAACCTTATACAGGGATTGAGTTACTCCACTTAGCACCAGTTAGTATTAATTTGGAACTTCAATCTCTCTCCAAAAGGCCTATCCCTTCAATTTGTAATAGTTTTCACTAGTTTTGCAGGGTTTCTTCATTGAACGTGAATTAGCATTCTTCATTGGATGTGAATTAGCATGTGGGTTTGTTTGAATTAGCAAAAAGACTAAATATTTCAGTCTTGGTTCTTCTTCGAGCTAGTTGTTAGTCATGTTTAGAAAAGATTGGAACAATAGGTGTGGATAACTTGGATTCTAAGGCTGCTTTTGATATTTGCCCCCGGCGCGTTTAATTTCTCGTTTTGTCAATATGGTAAATAATTTCAGCTATATCCTTAAGATATATATTTATATTCCTGTGGCAATTAATGAGCATGTTTTCTATAAAATTATCTCAACTCTGTTTTCGTGATTCAAATAAAAACTCTATTCAAATTCTGTCAATTTCAAAACTCTGTTTTCATCAAACCACTTTGATTATTTATTTATTTTTTGAAAAAAAATTAAATATATTTTTAAATTCGTTCAAATCTTGAAATTTTTCAAAATTAAATATGTTGGGGAATATTCCTAATGGATATGATCCGAACCGATTACGGCCATAAATAACTAGGTCCCCAATACCCGAAGCCCGATCCGGCATCACGCTTGATGAAAAACCATGACGATCGGAGAAGTTCGAAAGAAAAACTATATCACAGCCGGACCCAACGATCAACCAAACTCAAAAACCCCTGTTGGACCAAGTCGACCTTGACCAAGTCCAAGCCCGGCCAAGCTAACCAACCTGGCCGAGTTGGACGATACGCCGAGCTACTTGCTTGGCCAGGCTGGACACTAGGCCGAAGCACCCGCATGGCTGAGCTGAGCTTTAGGTCGAGGCACCTGCATGACCAAGCTAAGCTCTAGGCCGAGGTACCCGCATGGCCGAGCTGAGCTCCAGGCCGAGTCACCTGCGTGGCTGAGCTAAGCTCTAGGCAAAGGTACCCACATGGCCGAGCTGAGCTCTAGGCTGAGGCACCCACCTGGCCGAGCTGGGCTCTAGGCCAAGTTGCACGACACCTAGACCAAGCAAGACACTTGGCCGAGCTGCTTAGCCAAGCTTTACTTACACTTATACATGTCACCACACATCCGATCAAGACATCTCTGGGATTATCACACCCACTAACCTATGATGTGGTAACCGCCAACCACCACCTAGTCACCATGGACTTAGTAGGCTACCCCCCCCCCCCCCCCCTTTCTAAGGGCATTGCCCACCAACTTACGTAGTGGCCCTAACCCCCTTTTCCACCATCACTTTCCAATCCCCTCCCAACTTTATTTCAAAGGTTACACATTCTTTACAAAAGATTGAAACTCTATCGGATTGCCAGCTCAACTCTGACTAACTTAAGCATCAGAGGGTGATCAGAGAATCAATTCCCGACCTTTGACGGCAGTTCTTATTTTTACAAGACGGTGCCTTCTCTTATTTTGAAGGACGGTGGCGTCTCTTACTTTGCAAGATGGCAACATCTTACGTCACTTTCCGATCATCAGAACCATTCATCACAAGTACAATTCAGTGACTGACAGTTCATCCAATTTTTTGTATCAGCAGTTTGATGCTAGAAGGAAGGCGTGTGTTGAAAATAAGCGCATTACCCTACCAGCAAAAACCATTTCCTAAACACTATAATCCAACCTTTACCTAAATCGTCAACATGACTAGTAAAGTATCCACTGCAGACGGTCAACCGGGACCGTCCCACCTGGAATCGGTAATATGGAGTCGGCTAAAAATACCTGACCTCCCTATAGAACCCCTCGTACAAGAGGCCGTCCCTCGATCAACCGGGATGCTATTCAGAACGTGGACACTCGCATCACACAACTCACTACTTCCATTTCTCATATGGTGACCATGCTAAACCAAGTGAATAGGGTGCAAATCCCTAGCGTGATGCAGGAACTTGGTGTGGATATCCTCCAACCACATGGACAAAGAGAAAAGCCCAACCAAGGCATGGATCCTACACAAGATCGCTAATCAGGTGGCACTCACAATTGACGGGGAAGCCAATCCGAAACTATGAGAGTCTTGGACTAAGGGCCAGTGGTCATCTTGTTGAGAGTACTGCACCACGTGAGATGGTGGCGAGCTCCGGACATCCTTCCCATCAAGAAAGCCGAAACCAACATGACCTACAAGATCATTTGAACAGTTAATTGCATAGCTGAGATCTTAGGAAGAGGCTTAATGATAGAAACCAAGAGTGTTGTGATGTATATGATGGCGTCCACCCAAATCCAATTAACCACCAAATCCGTGAGCTTCAACAACAGATAAAGGAACTTCGATGCCGTGACATTCCCAGAAATGTGGTTACTAATCTTTTAGAAGAAACCGAGTCTCCTTTTACAAAAGATATACGGATGGCAGTGATGTTGGACCAACTTAAACTCCCAAACACTAAATACGCCCACTGATCACCTGGAAACTTATCGAAGTTGGATGGAGCTCAACTCAGCAACAAATGCATTTAAGTATAGAGCTTTCGTTATCACCCTTACTGGTGTGGCTAGACGGTGGTTCCAGACCCTGTGCCCAGGGATGATCTCATCGTTATGCTAACTTTTGAAATCATTCATCTCTCAATTTACTATCCACAAAGTACACAGAAAGCCAACCTGGCATTTGTATATCATCACCCAACGAGAGAATGAAAGCACATAAAGTTATCTTACTCATTTCATCAGAGATGAGATGAATGTCCAAGACAGGAGTGATGCTGCTGCCAGCAGAGCTCTTATGGCCTGAATAAGGAATTCAACCATCCTTAAGTATTTGGTATATGTTGGAAAACTAGACACAATTTCATACCCTGAGCTGATTGCTAAGATATGCCATCATATCGATGTCGAGAAAGCATCTAACCTTGAACCTAGTAAACTAAGACAATACATACTTCGTAGAGGAGGAAAAAGGAAGCAGGACTCCCAACTCAAGGCTTTTAAGCAGAATGGTAACAACAATGGAAAAAAGAGTAAGAATAACCACGATAGTAACAACTATAATGGTAGGGGAAAACCATAGCAAGCCCAAATCCCGTGGTTCCAAAAGTATACCCCTCTCACAGAAATGGTCGCCTCCATCTTCACAGAGTCAGAACACCAAGGAATCTTCAATATCCTGTCAAGTGTAAAGACCCCAATGAATAGACGAGATAACTCAAACTATTATAAGTACCACCGTGACACCAGGCATACTATAGAGGAGTGCCGAACTCTGAAAAATGAAGTTGAAAGGCTTATACAAAGGGGTCAACTCAGAGAGTATGTATGGGATGCAAACCAGCAACCCCGTCAACCAGTCCAACCTACATAGCCACCACCACAAGACAACCAAGAAATAGAAGTTAGGACCATAATGGGGGGATCGGCGACCGAAAACTCAAATCAGACAAGAAAGAGTTATTCTCGATGAGCAAGGACATGACCTTTTCCACATCAGACTAATTTTACCAGGCACAAAGATAAAATACCACGTCTCTCAAATGACCCCATCATCTTCACAAAGGATGAAGCACGTGGTCTATGGCATTCCCATAAAGATGCCATCATCTTGACCTTGCGCATTGCTAGGCGGAAGGTATATCGGATCTTGATGGACAATGGTAGCTCTGTTGACATGTTTTTTAAGTCAACCTTGAACAAGATGAATCTAATCGAAGCAAAAATTAAACAATGGCTTCATCTCTCTCTGGGTTTATCGGGCACAGCGTGCTATTTAAAGGAATATTGAACCTACTAGTAGAACTTGGAAAAAGTCCTTATCAACACATTCAGTCAGCGGACTTTGTCATTGTTGATTGTCCTTCTCTATATAACACCATCATTAGTCATCCGATGCTTAACCAAATTTGAGTAGTAACCTCAACCTACCATCTCTTGGTGAAGTTTTCCACGATCGGAGGAATTGGTGTTCTGAAAGGAAATCAGCTCGAATCGCGAGAAATTTATGAGGCTGCCAACATGTCGGCCAATGTTCAAGGAATAAGAAATTCAGCTAAGTCTGGTGACAAGACTATGACAACCAGCACTTCGGAGGAGAATAAGTTAGCCAATGCCCAAGTGAAGTTCAATTCAGTTGGTGACCATCAACCATAGTAGAAACGGCGTCCACGGTAAAGCTGACCCCCACGATGCGAATTACATTTACAATTTTAGTTAGAAACACTTGGGGGCAGAAGGCTTGATAGCTCATGGAACACAGGAACCGCGGTGTCACTTTTAGTAAATATTTTTTGTTTTTATTTCCCATTCCAAGCATGTTCAGATCGTGTAATCACAAATGTTAATAAAAGAATTGTTCAGCATTTCTATTTTTTCAAATCTTTGTACTTCTTCACAAGACAACTGTACAGCTTATGATAAGCACACTCAAGTTTTAGATTCAAGTCATACACTTCGAAAAGTCTCTAACACTTCAGGGGGTGCGATACCCCCCCCCCCCCAACTCAACGCCACCATGTATCGAGGTGAATTGCAGCTTGAAAGTTGAAAAATGAAGACTTTCAAAAAATTCCACCAAGTTTCATATGTTCAACTTCACTTCCGGATTCATTATGGATAGAACAATGATTGTTCTTAACCTTGATGTGGATACTGAAATCCAAACTTAGTTTTTCACAACTAAGCTAGCATGTTACAACCCGATGATATCTCTTGGTTGGAACGTCCAACTTTCAAAAAAATAGTTAGCCCGGTCAGAAAATAGCTATACTCGTCGTGAGTTATAGCTTTGAAATTCTTTTCATCTGTTCAACCTCACTTCTAAGCTCACCATGGACAGAAGCAACTTCCTAACCATTGGTATAGAAACGATGTCGCGAAATAGCTGTTACGACTCATGAATTCATTCAAGTTGAAATGTCCCACCTTGAAAAATGGATCTAGTAAAAAACGGCTAAAATTCTAAGTGTTTAGCTTAGGACACAGTTGTGATGACCTCTGCCGCAATGGCTTTGGTCATAAAGACCATGTCACGATGACCTATGCCACGAAGGCCTTGGTCGTAATGACCAAGGTCACGATGACCTCTATCGCGATGGCCTCGGTCGTAATGACCACGGTCACGATGACCACAATTGTGATGACCTCTACCATGAAGGCCTTGGTCATAATGACCACAGTCATGATAACCTCTACCGCAATGGCCTCGGTCGTAATAACCATGGTCATGATGACCACGGTC
>WUAT03061947.1:0-13458 GCA_010015005.3 Ulmus americana
GCTTACAATGTTTTAATTAAAAGAAAGAAAAAAAATTTACTCTGAATTTTTACTGCATTTTAAATAGTAAAAGTCATAGTAAAAGTCGAGTCACTACATATAAGTAATAGCACTAGAAGCTTTTTTTTTTTTTTTTAGTTAGTGAGAATGAGAAACTTATATAGAGAGAGTTGAGAGGAAGATGGAGTTTGGAGAGGTCAGAGGTTTGGCAATTTGCTACGGTGCGTCAACAGCTTGATGACCATGAAACTTATCGAAAACGACGATTGGTCTGTGGGGGCGATGATGGCGGATCTCAAGGGTGAACAAGCAAGCTTTGTGGTAGTTTTTCACTACGGAGAAAAGGAATTGATTATTCATTGGGGACAACCTTCAACGACTAGATGAAGTGGAGAGACACACATGATTCATGTGAAAGTTTACTCATCGGCGACCAGAGATGGCAGCACGTGGTTTCCACGCGTGGATGAAGGCGGTAGCTTCATTCTCCACAATTGATGTTTTTTCTTCTTATTTCAGTTATGTTGTTTTCTTCATTTTTTGTTTTGTTCTACCGTAATAAATTAACATATTTTAGAGTATATTTCTATTGTGATTTTTATCTATGATAATAAATTTTTCATATAAATCTAAGTCTATCATAGTATTATTCCATTCAAGGGGATCGCATGATCTAGGAAAAATATGAAACTACAGGTACCAAAATGCAAATATCCCTCTCTTTTTTCACATGGATTAATTAATTGATATTAATGTGTGTGTGTTTTAATGAGAAATTTTATATATACATATTTGAAGTGATTAATTAATTGATATTAATGTGTGTGTGTGTGTTTTAATGAGAAATTTGACTAGGTATTTGTTGAGGTAAAAAATGGTCAAGGCCAAAGCGACGATAAGGAAATGACTTTGGAGCCTAATCACAAAAGTCCAATTTGTAAAGCCCAGTTCACGCAGCCCATTACATGTAGCGCGTCTAGCTCATTGGGTCCGGCCCAAACCATTAGCTAACTTTCTTCACCAGCAAGTTATGAACCATGTCAACTGGAACATTACCCTAATAATGTCTCTTATCAATAGATATTTGGTCTTACTCTCCACGTCAGCATAACTGATTGAGAGGGCAAATTTTCTGGAGCCATATTTTCATGGTTTGGTTTCAATGATGTCCTCCTCAACTGTCAATCTAAAAACTAAACAGAAGAGATCGGTCGATATCTTATTTTAGGTCATAAAGTTGCATTACTTTTAGCCAAAGTGGCTTTACCAAGAATCATAAAAGAGCATTTCAATGTATTTTAAAATAACTTTTATTCCTTTTTTAAAAATATTTTTAGACCTTTTGCGCAAAGTTGAAAATTGTCGATGAACAATAATTTTACGAGTACTTAAACGAATTTTAAATTTTAAGTCGCAACAAAATTTTAAGAGACTCCAAAAGGTCATATTTTAAGAAAACAGAGCTTCTATGGTTTGACAGAACTTGTTCTATAAAAACAAAATTTAATTGAGCTTGTTTAGTTGATGAATATTTTGTTTGAATCACCAAATATGTATAAATACTTTATTGGGAAAAAATCATCCGAATGAATAGTCCTGGAACATAAACTGAAGGATAGAAATGAGAGTATAATAGTGATAGCCAATAGAAACATGGGCAAAACCATCTATACAATATATAATTTGCATAAGCATTTTCATCCAGGTTTGTTTCTGTTTCTGGCTACAAAGTTAACTCAGCTTTTCTTTTACTATTTAGTAATTTCTTCTTTGGGTTAACTGGGACTGGGTGTAAGCACCTAAAACCCTTAATCCCATCTAGGATCATCCTGTAAAACTACCCAAAAAAGCCAAACAAAACGTCACTGCCCGTTAATCCCTATTTGTGTACTGAGTTTCGAGTATAGCCAGTTTAGTTAGATTAAAGAAAAACATCTCACTTCCAAAGTTTCACACACTTGTCGTGGCTCGTTGAAGCTATCAAACCAGTAACGCTCGAAACTGCTAAACTAGACACCAGCTTGTCGTGCGCAGTTACAGTCATTGTCTGGTTCTCGGCCATGTTCCAAATCTCCAGAGTCTGGATTCCAACAATTCCATGGAATTAGAAGCAAACCCAATAAAAAGAGTGTTGCTAGATATTCCAACCAAAAGCGTACAAGAGTGGAACTGAAATAAAAGATGAATGGTTATAACTTGCCTCATAACAGCCGATGACCAACAAAGAAGGATAGGCTGGATGGAAAGCACAAGTATTAAATTTGTTGCCGGTGCAGCTCAACTCATTAACGCATTCCCCTTTGCTAGTGGACCCGAATTTCCATACTTTAACCAAGTCATTGCTTACAGATGCAAGATACTCGCCCGACGAATCCCAGCAAACGGAATGGACAACTCCTTTATGACCCTAAAATGAGAATCCCAGATGAGACAGGTCCAGAAAGATGGAAGTACAAAATATATAAAACTTATTAGATTATTATAAGCCTTCATTGAGAAGCAAAATGTTAGGACACCACAGCAGGCAATTGATTATTTGAATGTGCAAAACCTACCTGTAATTTAATCATGCAAACTTGGGTCTCTACATCGAGTATAGACACAAAATTGTCTGCTGCTGCTGCAAGAATCCTTCCGACCCCAGGTTGGAACCTCACGTGAGTTGCTCCTCCCTGATAAATTTTATCAAATGTTCAAAAAACGGTTGTTACCAGAAGTAAAATTCTTTATTTTAAAGCATTTATCAAGAGAAGTAAGACATGATTTTTACCTTGAAAACTCCAGCACAACTACCATTCTTGATACTCCAATATCTTATCTCACTATTGTTATCACAGGAGCAGATAAGGTCCTCTTTACTAGGGTGGAAGTCCAAAGATGTAACAGTTGCAGAATGCCCCGTAAAATTACGAAGTGAATAGCCAGGCTAGAAATCACAATGGTGATCCATTGAACACGTCAAACAAAATCCAGCAAGAGGATATCACAATAACAGACCAAAACAACATACACATAGATTCTATCACTATGTAGGCCCTCCTAAACATTATTTTGTAAATCAAAGAGACAATAAACACAATTGTGAGAAACACAACCTCAAAAGCAAGACCAACTAGATAGTGTGAAACAATTTAGAAAGCAAAGAAAGATCCACAGCACTAATTAATTAGCTCATTGACAATATAGCTTAAGACAAAAACAGACGCAACATACAAACCCACAGCAGAGCTCAGACCAGTTTCACAAACTCTACATCTATTTGTCAATTATTTATTCTCACTAAAGAAATAATAATAGGAGCATTTCAAATCCATTGCATCAGAGATTGGTCAGAAACAGCCACATAATGAATACAGTGCTCTTATGCTATCTCAAACATACATCATTGAAAATCTATGCATCACAATAGCATTAAAAGCGAAAATTAAATTAAGCACCTAGTCAATGTCAAACAATTCACATGTTCTAAAAAGGACTTGCAGCAAGTTGTACACGACAACAAAAAGGAAAGGAGCTCGCTGTTCACTAACATTATCAACGTCCCAAATTCTGACAGTTTTGTCAGCAGAAGATGTAGCGAGCCTTGACATGCTAGGGCTAAAACGGACATCAGTTATCCGTTGAGAGTGCTCCTCTAGTGTAGACTTAGCCGTGAAGGATTCAGTGCACCACAATACAGCCTGCAGCAGATGACATTAGGGAAAGAATTTACCAATGTCCTAAATAGCAACAACTGGGTGATTGCAGCATCCGTAAAGAACTCAATTTAGGACAAAGCTTACTTTTCGATCATGTGCACCTGTAGCCAGCAATTTACCATCAGCTGAAAAGTGACAACATTCAACTTTGTTTGTACTTGCAGGAATATGCCGGACTTCGGAAAAAGTGAGGCCTGTTGTCAAGACAGATATTTAAACATTCTTCAAGCTCGTTTGTATCATGATCCAAATCAAATAACCATTTAAGAGAAACTAAATTCATCTGTGATAGCCTTAAATAAAAATCAGTTTCATCATACCTTTCTTCACATCTGCAAACTGATTGACTCCATCCCTTGGTTCAGCATCATCATGAGATAAATATGATTCAACATTATCATCCAGAGATCCATCATCCACAAAGCCGTCAATCTCAGCCTGCGTCCAATACCCAACCTCCAAATAAGTGCTAAATATAGTACTGACTCAAGCAGTGTCACATTGTCAGGAAAGCCTCAAAAATATCACAGATGAAAAGTCAATCCCCTAAAAGCATGTTATTAACAGCAAAAAACTTTGGTCATTAATCAGTCCCTTCACAATTAGTTGTAAGGCATCAACAGGCATAACCAGAAGTAATTAACAATTGAGAACAAGAAAACCAGAATCACTTGATTGTTATACACATAAGAAATGGAACCCAGAATTGCTAAATTGGGCTAACTTAAACTTGTGATCTCTTTGTTTGGCTATAAAAATGTCGAAATCTTCCAGTACCAGAGCCAATGAATTACCTAAAAGAAATCGGTAAATTCCATACTTAGTTAGGACACTCTTAGAAGAAAGCAGGTGTTTTCCCTCAAATATTTTTATGTTCATCCCACCCATCAAGACAAGATATTCCCCTCCAACTCCAAGTCATTTTCCACAAGGCTTCAAACATTAAATGATAATAATAACATGCAAGAAAAGAAGTGGTTGGAGCAACCATAAAAATCAACAAGGTAGAAACATAGATGAGCAGGATTGCAGAACATTTAGAAATAGAGAGAAATACAATTGGTGGATCAAAATCAAGTCACCAAAATTCAAGACAAGGTGACTTTAATTAACTATAAATATCTTAAGCATGATAATTATGACAACACTGCATACCAATTGGTTTGATGCTGTTGCAAGTGGACCTAAACCATCTGAGCTATACATCAGCATAGACTTTGAGGACCCAGCATTATGAGGCAAAGTTAGCATTGACATTGCATCTCCAGGTGTATGAGTAGAAGCTGTTGAGGGTGAACTGTGAGATGGTCCAGTGGTATTTGCTGTCCCTGAGCTGTTGGCATGGCCTGAGGATGAAACTGGCTGCTTTCTCTTTCGTCCAATTTGACCTTTTGAAGGCTTAAGCACACCAATGAAAACTAAGTCAGAACCCAAAGCCATGTAAATATGTTTCTTATCCTTAAAAAAGTAAAATAAAAAATTACAGATGGAAAACCAAATTGACTACTGCATTGATGGTTATCAAAATTAAAAATTAAGCAAAAAATAAAAATAAATAAAAGCCAAACTTAAAAAATGGGGATTAAATGTAAAAAGACGTCATAGATTTCATTTGTCCATTAAATTTCAACACATTTAAGAACTCTTCATCAGTGATAATGATCAAATTGAAACATAATAGAAAGAGAAAATGAAGAATAAGGACATCCAACCAAATAACTTAGGAACATAAAAAATGCCAGCAATGCAAACCTGGTCGTTTCCATGCAAGGGGTTAGACACGCTACCATCTGCAGTGATACCACCAGAACCTATCAATTTATCTTGTTGCTGGAGGTGGTTATTTGAGTCTTGTGGGTGTTGACTTGAACGTGCATGCTGTGAATATTGTTGCTGTTGATTGTTATTCTGAGATTGTTGTTGCTGTGACTAAACAAGCGAGCAATATGCATAAGCAAGTATATCTGAAAAGCTTTAAACCATTTTCCTACAGTAGATAAATAATTGCAAGTTGGCACAGTTCTAAACACACAAAAAAGGTACCTTAATTAGCATGTCTGAATCTGCATGAGGCAATGAAGGGGAACCCAATTGTGCTGGTGCATCTCCAGCCAAATTGAACTGCCCCTCCTTCCCAAAACGCATATTACTCCGACTATTGAGAAGCATTCTTAGTCTCCTAGATTCAAAATCATCAGGTACTGGGGATGCTAAGTTCTGTGCCTGAAGCAGAAGTTGCTGCTGTAACTGAGGGGACTGCATCAAAGAATTTGGTTGCTGATGAAGTCCAGACCGAAGATGATCCAGCCCCTGCAGAAATGAAATGTTATAAAACAAAACCAAAAAAAAGACCCCTAAAACCAATCACTTGCAATTGCGTATATCCCCTTTTGAACCATCAACTCAACTCAGTAGTTACATTTTCTAGCATGGCATAAATATTGTTGTCATTTGAAAAGGAAAATGTTTCTCTATGTTCTGGTAGTTTCAAGTATCATTCAGCAGCTTCAATTGATTAGACTTAAAACACAAAACTTCAGCATTTTGGCAGCAAAAAATACATTCAGCCATTAAATTACTTTCTACATAATTACAACCCAACTTTTTCAAACGGGAAGTAAGTACATATCAAATACATATATAAACCCATAGCCCATAGAATGATGAAATAAAAAATCAAGATCAGGTTTTATGTCATACCGTCAAAGGCCATCCTTTCAGAGTAACATTGTTACTGACTTGATTTGTGCCTGCATGAACACATTATCAAAAGCAAACAACCTTAAAATCTACAACTGATAATTTATGAACAACGTTATGAGAAAAAAACTCTAATTCACATGTTTGAAAATTTTAAATCCTATTTATGAATATGCAATAACTTATTTGACATCGAACCGAACTTCAAATATATTTTATTACAAGGATAACAAAGACCAAAGAGAAACCCTATGAAAATGACAAGGGAGGGAAAAAAAATAGATACCATGAATGCCAATCAGTAATCCTTCTGGGCCAGTAGCTTTGGGGTTCATCATCCCGCCCTTCATCTCCTGTTTCAGCACAACAGGGTATGATGACAATGAGAAAAATGGACTTACAAGGATAACAAAAAGAATGAGAGTACTATTAACCTGCGTTGACACAGAAACAGCAGGGACTTGCTGACTGCGACTTTGGACTTGCCGAAGATTGCCAGAGATACCCCCAGGGGTACCATGCAGAATTTGTCTGCAAACATAAATGTTCACTCACCATGAAATAAAACACAAATGCATACAAAAAGAACATATACCAAAACCAAGCGGCCATCATATACAATATGATATTGGAAAGCATACCCAGGAGACTGGCCACCCACAGCTGCTGCTTTCAACAATGCGGATTGATTTGGATCCATAAGCTGGGCATTGTCACCTAACCTTTGCTGCAGGGCTTATCGATTGTAACTAACAGATGGAAATACTATATGAAAATAAATGTCTCTAAATCTATTGCAAGCCTTTTACCTTAGTAGCAGCATCATCATAAACATCCCTCTGTAGTGGAGACTTTAACCTTTCCTCATACATTTTTGTTGCCAAGGCATTTGCAGTTGCAGGGTTCTGCCTCATACGCAGGTCATTGCCAACAAATACATTTGGATCACCATTTAAGAGCTGAGTTCCATCTCTTCGTTGCTGCTGCCTCATCATTAGAAACTGCTGCTGCTGCTGCTGTTGCTGCATTTGTATCTGTTGAAGCTGCTGGGGCTTCTGTTGATGAAGTTCCCGTGCCTTGATCAATAGTAACATTTCCATAGAAAACATATAAATGTCAAGAAATAGACTTGTGTTAATGATACGAACTTAAAAATACACTGCTACGTTTATGTTAAATGTATGTTGAGTAAGTTATATTCTCAGTCCAATCAACTCTAGAAGACAATGTTTGCTATAAAAAAAATTAAATAAATAAATAATCTTCTAGTATTTGAAGCCCCTCTAGGCTCCAATTCAACGAAAAAGGAAAGAATGAAAAACTCAAATCAGATAAAGAAAAATCAAAATTCCACCTCAAGGTAAGACGCAGCAGCATCTGAGTGCTTCTCACTGGTCCTAGCAATAAAGATGTCCCAAAAGACAGACCACCATTCAAACAGAAAGCCACCAGGTGCATCAATAGCTGGAGATTGCATAGAATCCAAATATATAATTCAGTTATCGGTTAGAAACAAAAAACTAAAGAGCTTATTACCCAAATATGCTTTCCTACTCATCTTCTTTATATACCCTTACCTACAGGATCCATAGAAACCTTCGCTTCATCTTGAAAAGCCTTCGCAGTAGCATGCAGTCTCCTCTTCTTAAGGTAATCATATATGTACACATCAAGCCTAACAATTTGGCAAAACACAAACATAACACCAGTCAGAAAATTCAAAAGATTAGCTAACATTCGAAAAGTGGCAGACTCTACAAGATACAAAACATAACAATCCCAAACTAGAACTAATTCTAAAAGTCCAATGCTGTTTGTTAAACTCTCCCTGACTTGACTACTTTTTTCTTCCCATTTCTTGGAGCCAAACCTCATAAAACATAACAGTGCAGACTCTTTTAACAGCACTTACTTAACTCCAACTTCAAATTTCTCAGCTTAAAAGTAAAATCTATTTTCATTAAACAGGGGAGAGAAAACAAATAAAATAAGTCTAAAATTTTGTCATTTAAAAAACAAGAGTCCAAAATTTTGATACCAAACAAATGGAAGGAGAAAGCAAGACTAAACCAGAACCAGGCCTAACCAAGAATCACAGAATATCAAAATACCCAAAAGAAATTTCTATAAATTATTTGTGAAAAAGATACAAAAAACTCACCATTACATAATAACCTTTAAAAATAAAAACCCTAAAAGCAATCCCCAAAATACAACATCATCAACTCACAACGCATGTTCAAAGGCGAAAAACATAATCAAACTAGAAGAGAGTGATCGAGTAGAACTACAACACAAGCGATTCATCGAAATAGAAGCATCTCAAAACAAGAAGGAAAAAAAAAAAAAAAACAAAACAAAACAACCCACATGCAAAAAAGATCAAAAAAACTCGAACCCAACAAAATATTCATTTGAGAAAACAAGGAGAGAAAAAAAATCCATAAAAAATCAACCCATAAATGAAACCCTAGGACCAAATTCAAACACAAACCCAGGAAACAAGAACACACCATAACCAAGATAACGAAACAGCAAAACAATGTCCAGAACCAACTCAAAAGGGAAGATTGAGTAGAAAATACCCACATTTTATCTGCTTCCCAGTTAGTCTGAGACATGGTTATAGAGACAGTGATCAATATACCAAAATCCCAAAAGGCAGAGAGTGAAAGAAACAAAATTGTCACAGAAATTCTATTCTATTTCTCAGAGGTTTGAGAGGAGTGAGAAGGACATGTCAAGTTTTTGCTGCGTTCTGTTTTTACGAGAGAAAAACACCACCTATTTGAAGACGATAACCTCTATTTATAATATACTATTTTCCACGTTCTGGTTTTGCCTGTTTACTCCTTGTTCTCTTTATTTTTATTCTTTTTGGATTTATATTTATATATTTTATTTTATAGGTTCCTTAGGGCTAGGGATGGTAATTTGTCAATGTGATCCACACCAAATGGTGTAGTTTTTCTCCGAATTAAATGAGGTGGGATATGGGGTAGAGAATCTCCAATCAAAATAAATGGAAATGTAGTGGTGGTGGGATTGTTTATTCTACACCGAAACCATCCCGTTTATTTTATATATAAATTAATTAGATATATTTTTAAGTTCTTTATACATATATACATATTATTATAATTTTGTGCAAAAATACATTTGTTATCTAACAAAATTTGTATTTTAAAGTTGCATATAATTGTTTATATTTAGAAATATTTAAATTTTTATGACTAATGGAAATATGGTTATCCCATACAAAAATTATTATCCCGCCAAGAAATTCTCAAAATTATCCAAACAAAATTAAATAATTCATAGAACAGGAATGGAACAATAATTTGTAACGAAAATAGTAATGATATTTAGAAAACTGATCCCGCTAAACTCCATTTACATCCCTACTTAAATAAGGTGAGATACAGGGCATGAAATCTCCGGTCAAAATAAATGGAAATAAAGCGGTTGTGGGATTGTTTACCCCACACCGAAACCATTATGTTTATATATATATTATTTACCCCACACAAAAACCATCCCGTTTGTTATATATATATTTTTTAAGTTTTTTATAAAAATATAAATATTATTTAAAATGTGTAAAAATACATTTGTTATCTAACAAAAATTGTATATAGTTGTTTATATTTAAAAATATTTAAATTTTTGTGAGTAAACGGAAAAATTGTTATCCCGTAAAAAAATTGTTATCCTGCCAAAAAATCCCCAAAAATTATCCCGACAAAATTAAGCTACTATTTGGTTCACTACTTAAAATAGGATATTGTTGTTTTCAATACTACTTGGTATTTGGTTGAACAATTTACAATACTAGATAGTATTCTCCCGCATTGTTCCAAAAACTCAGTTTATGCTCTTGAGTTCCCTCTTTCTTGCATCGTGACGCCTCCCCTATGCCTTAAACTAATCGCTAACCCAAACAGCTCTCGATCGTCGGTGCTGGGTTTGTGATCTCGTTGCCCCTTACCACACTGGTAAGACGCCACCAAGGTCGGAGGTGCCTCCATCTTGTTCCATCTTGTGCCCCTGTTCTTTGACCTATCAGAAGAGCTTCATATTGGCTTCGGTCCCATCCCTCTCCTTTGATTTGCTTACCATGACCTCTATTCACCGCGTTCTTCAACCGGATCTAACAGGATATTATGAAACCCCATATCTAAGTTGTGATTATCGTTCCCTGATGATATGTTGTATTGCGATTTGTATGGCTTTCTTGGCCTCTGCGATTTGTGTTGATGTGTGCGAATTGAGGGGGATTTGTGCATTTATGCCGATTTTATGTCTCACAATCCCCAGGTATGCTATGTGATTTTGCATTGTCATATGCATTGATATTGTTCCATTTATGTGAATTTATGCGAATATTTCGATTTGGGGGTGATTTGATCAGTTACTCTGATTTTCGTACTGAGAATTGTTGAATTTGTACGATCCTCTGCTCTGATTTGTTTGATATGTGCTATTTGTGTCCTTTTGGATGCCCATTTAATTGGGTCTTGTGATAACTATGTACTTTGCTAGTATTTGTGGGTGCTATGCGAGTTTATAGTGATCTTAGGACTGATTTCTATGTTAATGATGACTACTTTTCTCTGATTCTTCATTACAATGTGGTGGAACTTATTGGTTATTAATGGTTGCTATAAATTATAGGTTTGATACACTGATAATGAACACATAAATTGGTAAATGCCAAGGAAACGTTCAATGCGGATCTGGTCAGAGGAAAGCACTGAGGAGTTTTTACATTTACTAGTTGCTTTTACCAACCAAAATGCTGACCAAACACCCCCTAAGTCCACATATTTACAATGGATCTGTGTTATTAGTGTCGAATGTGGGCAAACCTTTGATTTAAAGCAAATGAGGTCAAGTACCTGTGTTTTAGGAAGTTGTATTTGTATTTCACTACTATTAAAAATGATACTGATCTTGAATGGGATAAGAAAAAGCAAACTGTGACGTGTGAAGTGCTATAAGACATTTTTGTGACCATGTTAAGAGTTGATGTGGAACTCTCGACAATAAAATTAGAGTAGGCATTTTATGTAAAAGATGTCTGAACTATTTACTTACATGTAAAATATTTTGGAGTATTTATTGTAAAATTTTAAAATTATTAGTTTCATTTGGTCATTTAAAATTTACAAAAATAATTGTTCACGCTAAATAATGTAAAATAAATAACAATAACAAAAAAAGAAAAAAAAAGTTACAAATACTTTATGCAGAATGATAATCCAAATAAAAATTACATTTAGAATGTTTTGAACTAAATAATAATTATATTTATAATATTCTGTCATGTTTAGAATATTCTAAACCAATCGGTTGCTAAATAATTCATAGTACAGGAAGGGAACAATAATTTGTAAAAATTGATATTTAGAAAACGATCCCGCTTCACTCCATTTACATCCCTACTTGTGGCTTTATTTCTTAGCCATGTTGCATTGGCTAAACTCGAAGGCAGGTGCCTCGCGTGCGCGATTGCCAAAGCTCACGCAAACCAATCTTCTTGCGTATTTTGTTTTGTTTTATTCGAGTCAAAAGTCAACATCATAATCTTCTTAATTTCATTAATTTAAAACCCGAAACGACACATATTCCTATTAATTAGTCGTGCCTATTTTCTTTGGTAAACGAGATTTTTATGATAGATGGCTAAACCATGAACACATTTAGTGACACTAATACAGATTTCTGGAATCTGTAAAAATGTTTCAGATACAGAAAATTGAAAAACTCTTCCCAACATAAAACCAGATTCAGCCAGAACTAGGCCTAACCAAAAACTCTTTTGCAAAATACTTATCAACAACATAATCTTGTTAGTATACATGGTTAGAATTCAAATCTATCTTTGTTTCGCCTTGTAGACAAAATCATATAGATTTAGAATCTGGGATCGTTTTTGCTAAGCATAATTTTTCAAATTTATTTGTGGTTGTATTGTGGTTATATTTTGAAATTATTTTTTAAAATTAATTATTCTCAAGTCTGATTAATTTTTGTATATAAAAAGAGTAGTTTTATTATTATTTTGTTTTTTATTAAGATGCAGTAAATCAAAGGATAACCAACAACCCCCTCCCCCTCCCCCCTTTTTTTTAAATGGAATAACCAACAACATTTAAAAAATAAAATAAAAAAGATAAGCAGCAAATTATCAATTTCTTTTTTTAAAAAAAAGATCAAGATGAAAAATAATATACAATCATTTATTTTTCAAAAATAAATCAAGATTAAAAATAAAAATAATTCACCATATTGATATTACTAATATTTTAAGTAAGAGACTACATTTAACATTAAAATAAAATAAATTAAATTTTCCACTAACAAATAAAATTTATTTATTTAATTAATTAATTAAAAAGTTTTGTGTAATAATAAAAATATAATTGAATATTACTGTCAAAAAATATATATATATAATTGAAGATAACAAAAAAGCAAAATTTTACCAAACCCAAAAACTTGCTGTTTTGATTGCGATTCTTCAGTATTTTAAACAGAGTAATATTCTAAATAGGATTTTTTTTTAGTTCAGTAATTTGAACAAAAGTATTCTAAATTTTTTATTTAGTTTAACATTCTACAGAGTAAAAATAGAGTATTATTCTAAATAATAATTTTATTTAGTTTAACAATTTAAATAAAATTATTATATTTAGACCATCTCCAATGCATGCTTTATTGCACTAAAGCGGGCGCAAATTTTCACTTTTTGGCCTCCAACGAAGCGCTATACTCTTGCGTTATTATAACGCTGTTAACAGTGTTGCGTTGGGTTTGGCGCATCACTGTTCATGTGCTATTTTTTATTTTTTTAACTATAATATTATAGTTTTTTTTTCTTTTTCATATTTAATTTTTGTTTTGTATTTAAAAGTTTGTTAAGCTTTTTTATTTTTTTATTTAAAATTTTTTTATAATTATTATTTTATCCTAATTAGTATCCTTTAATAAAATTGTTATATCATTATTTTATTTTTAATCATATTATTTTAATGTTATTATTACTTGTTTTAATATT
>WUAT03062058.1:0-13457 GCA_010015005.3 Ulmus americana
CAAGAGCTCTTTGGACCGATCTAGCTCCAAATCACCTTGCTGACTTGGAGAACACAGCTTGCTTACTCAGGTAAACCACACACGTGGCATACTTTGACCGTTGACTCATTTTTTGGCGTTAACAAGTAATATTTTATTAAAAAGATAATTGAGAAATGTAACATTTTATTAAAAAGATAATAAAAGAAAGTAATATTTTATTAAAAATATAGTGAAGAGTGGTAATATTTTATTTAAAATGTAATGAAAAATAAAACTCATCCATATAATATTATTGTTGCAAAAAGTAAACATTTTTGATAAATCGCGAAACAAAAATTATTTTTATTATTTATCAAAAAATAAAAATTTATTTCTATGTAAGTATATATGATACCCATTATTGAGTATTACACATCCGGAACAAGTAATATTACTGAACGCCACAAATGGGGAATTTTAGCGTATAGGACTTGTAAAAAGATCGGGCGGTTCAGAGACGGCCGATAGTGACCTTAACTACAATTGTAAATTTACAAACATACCCTTATAGAAACTAAAATATTACGTTACTATTTAAGCACGCGCCTTCTTCCTCTTCGATCGTTCCTTTCAGTTGCAGCCTTTTTCTCTTCCTGCCACTTCAATGCTCACTCTCTCTCTCTCTCTCTTCCTCTCCCTCCTTCCTTCTCTCTTTCTCTCTCTAGATTGGAGGAGCTCGAAACCCTAGGTGAACAGTAGAAAGACCAACTATCGGTGCGTATTTCTCTCTCTATCTTTTTCGATTTTCCTCTGTGTTTGATTTGATTCAGAGTATAATCTCTCTATAAAGGTTGTATAGTCCTTTTTGCTTTGGTTATTATAATCTTTCCGTACTGTTTGGTCTCCGAGAAAATCACATTTCCTCATTTTCTTTCGCTTTCTTCTCCACATTCATCAGAAAATCGTTCGCTTTTCCAGGTTGAGTTCCTGACTCAGCTGCATTTCCAGATTTTTATTTTTATTTTTATTTTTGTTGAACATGATGAACTCGAATTCTACAATAATCTCCGCTCTTTTTATTCTGCTTGCTCCTGTTTTTTTGGTTAAAGTTGTGTTTTTTAGTGACTTATGATTCTTGAACGTCGGCATTTATGAGCTTTTAGTGATTCATTATTGATTGTAGGTGGAATGTGTGGTTGACTAACGATTATTCAGTCATAGAAAATTTTCTCTTCCCTAAATTTTTTGCTATTGATTTAGATTTCTGTTGATTTTTTATTTATTTATTTATTTATTTTTTTGAAATTTCTAGTATGAGGTGATTGCCTAAGTTTATGCTGTTGTTATTATTATTATTATTATTATTATTTTGGATTTTTACTTTGATCGGATATAAATGTTTTACAAAAATCTGTATATTTTCAAAACAGCGTACTTGGGGTTTTAATCTCAATGATGGTAAAGTATTTTGAGCAAAGTTTTGTTCTTTTTCATGCTATAAAGCTGTGAAACTTTTACTAATACGTTATTGTTGATGTTAATCTCTTTTTTTTTTTTTTTGGTTATTAGTTACTCTTTTAAGACCCAGATTGATTTTATATTGTTTTTTTGGCAATTGATTTTATATTGGGTGTGTTCTTTTTGCGATTTAAATAGTATTTTGGTGAATTGAACATGATTGTTATTCAAAGCATGATTCAATCAGGTAGAAAGTAGGGCTATTGTAGCTGAAGCAGTGTTCTTTGAATCATGATTCAATTAGGATTATTATGGCTGAGATGATATTCTTTTTGTGATTTGAATTATGATTCTGAATTGATATTCTTTTCATGATCTGAATCATGATTCAAATAGGATTATTGTAGGATTAATGTAGCAAACGGGAAAAAAACAGTATTCAAATCACTAGTAAATGGGGAAAAGAACAATATTCAAATCACCAAACAGAATCAATGTTCAAATCACAAAAAGAACGAAAACATTGTTGAATGCTTTCTTTTGGATTTTTTAAAATTTCCTATTATTTTCTTTGTTAAGAATTAACTTGTTCCCGAATTTAAGTATTTGGAATGTCTTATGATTATCTACGTTATTGTTGATTCTTGTCTAATTCTTTGTTTGTGGGTGTTCATTTTGTTGTGTGTTGTGAGATATGTTAAGTTTATACGATGCTGGGGACTTGGAGCCAAGTAGCATAACTATATGGTTTAAAGACTAGTTAAACTTTGTGAAAAATAAGTTTTTCTATAAACTTTTGCTTCCAATTTAATTAAAAGAAGTTAAAATTATTTAACAGTGATAACTTTTCTCATGTATAAATGGCTTTGAAAATTAGTGAAGACTCTATCTCTATTCTATCTCATAGTGATCAAATTACTGTGAATCTTGTAATCTTTACATTTCAGTTTAACTTCTTTATCTCATGGATTGGGATCTGTGGGAGTCATCATACGAATACGATCAAGGTTTCTGAAACCTCTTCTTTTACCATATTGTCTTGTTTTCTGTTAGCAGTGATCCAACTTGAAGAAATTGTACATCTCAATTTGATTTATAATTGTTTTTTCAGTAACACTTGAGGGCAGCGACGGAATGCAATCTGAATGGCATTGTGACTTCTACTTTGGTTATGAACGTGGTATTTGTGTGTTTTTTTTGTTTTTTTTTCTTTTCATCCTTGTATTCTTTATTAGATGTATTTGTCCAGTCGTTAATCTTAGATTGTCTTATGATTATCTATAGATGTAAAACAAGAAGATGCCTTGAACATAAAATGTTGTATTCAAGTGTTACGGATACTGATAAATAAGGCAGATACTGAAATTGATGAACTTGAAAAGGAGCTGGTGTTTCTTGAAGCTGAACTAGCCTGCACTGAACATGAAGAATGGCTTAAGATGTTCTGTACTGCTTTGAGAGAAAAGATAGATTGTCTTGAAGTATCAGTGAAGAGTTTGAGAAATCAGTACAAGAATGAAGCTAACATTCAGTCATCATTGCGTAGAGAACCTGCAGAAGAGTTACATGACATGTTTAAGGATCTTCTAAGCAGATACTTCCAAGAGAAAGATAAACAGGTTTGGCTTGTGAAACTAAATGATAGTTTTTCTTAAATGTTTAAAAGACGTAACTGCATTCAGAAGTAAAAGAAGGTTATATGGAAAGTTTCATGACCTTTCATCAATCTAGAACCTATTTTTGAATTTGCCAACTGTATGATAGTGTATGACTCTCGTTATTGCTTTTTCTCTCTGATGCTTTGGTGATTTGTGTTCATTTTTCATTTTTGAACTTTATTGTACTGTTGTGTGGACTGTGATTCTGCATTTCTAACAGATCGGTAGGTTTCTTGTTGCTATGATATGTATGAAATTGGATTTTTGGTAGGATATGCAGAGGTGAATTTTTTATTGATAGTACATAAATTCTTAGAATTTTTTTTTAGTGCTATCATAATTTCTGATTTTGATGAGACTCTACCATTCTTTTGTTTTTAGTTTTAAAGAATTTTCTTCCACTTACATTCCTTTTGATGTTCTTTATCCATTCATGTGTGCTCAAATATTGATCCTCTTCATTTTTCAAATTACCTGATACTATCATTGTGTGATGTCTTTTCCTTCTATAACTAGACACTTCCATTAGTCGCTGTCTTGGACTCAAGATCAGATGCTTCGAAAGATGCAAACAAACCTTTTGGGAGCAGAGAACTGAGACTGGAGTCAGTCATCACTGTAAAGGAGGAAAGAGATATTATACCGGGAGAAAGATGTACACTAATGAACTCTGCAAAACTTCAAGAGAAGAAAAAGAGTCTAGAAAGCTCAGAGGTAAAATCCTTGTCAGTATATCAAGCTTAAGACTAATATTTATACAAAAATTTAGGCCTTTGGCTAGAATTTTAAGGTCCATGGAACTCTGTCCCATATTCTTCAATTTATACTAGTAGATGATTGTTCTGCCGGTTCAGATGGAACGCTTGAACTATGAGATGTAGTGTGTATTGGCTTTTGACACATTGGTGAAATTGTTATCTTATAGGTCTTCTACCATACTGCCATGTATTTAAGTGTAACCTATCTGATTGCTGAGACACCATTGAGCATTGCTGTTGTTTTCGTAGCATGTAGACTTGTGTTTTGCGCTAATAACAAAAGGTACCCTAGTGTTGGGGTACCTTTAAGATTGTTTTTTGGACAGTTTGGTACCTTGGTCAACATAAGTCGACAAAAATATTTCAGAAAATTCCAAATTTACCCTTTGTGAATATGCTTTGTTTTTACTATTCATATGTCCAAGTAGACTAAGGCATATGACAAAAGTTACCCCATATTAATTGATATGTCCAAAATATTTGTTTGGATACAAATATATCTAATTTGCCTCATATTAAAATCAAGTTTAAAAATAGAGATAAGGGTATTTTCTCCATTTCACATGGCCTAAGATACCAAACTGTCCGAAAAATGATCTTGAAGGTACGCTAGTGTCATTTCTCAAACATAGGGGTACCTTATTTCATTAATGCAAAATACAGGGTACCAAATGGTTATTATCCCTTTTAAATATATCTGCAAGTATCAAGTGTACAATCAGCCAAGCGTGCATAAAACATCATACGTGTCAGTGCATTTGATTTCACAGTGTTCTTGAATCTTTTTCGAGCTCAAATAATTAAGTATACTGTTTGTGCTTTGACATTTCCCTTTTCAGTACTTAAAGAAAAGGAAAAAAAAAAGAAAAGATTGCCATTCACTTGAACTTTTTGAATACATAAATGGATATCTAGATTCTAGTCTATAATGACTTGTGATTTACAACTTTATATAAACGTGATTTCTTTGATAAAACTGACCTTCGGTTGACTCATGGTGTTACTGATGAACAGCCTGCAAATACGAGTACCACAGATCCCGGCCCAGATTGCTTGAGATCAGCAGCTGGCTATTCTGATGAGAGGGAAAAACTGGAGGGGAATCACTCTGAGAGCACCACCAGGCAGTTGGAGACCACAGAAAGAGGGCTTATATTAGCTGGCTATCCTAATGAGAGGGAAAAACTGGCAGGGAATCTCTCAGAGAGCACCACCACTCAGTTGGAGACCATAGAACGAGGGCTTACCTTAGAAGATAAGAAAATTATGCAAAATGCATCTTCAAGGCATGAAGAGAAAAGCAGCTGTAATCTGGAAGTTGCTAAGGTTTGGCTTTATCTCTCACTGTTTGTCAATTATTTCAGTGCACAGTTATTTAGATGTCACCTTATAAAGGTTGAAAAATTAGGGGGGAACAATAAAGAAACAAACTTTTTTGTGGATATGAACTTTAATGATGCAGTTATCCACTTGCTGTGCTGCAGGCATGGAATCCTCTCTTTTATTTTTATCTCCCTGTTCTGAAATGAAAGTTTGTTTCGCTTGCTTAATGAAAAAAAAAAATTTGTGTCTTGAGGGCTTCTCAAGTGATGTTTGTATATCGTTCATTTAATTTTCGTAAGATATTGAATATGAGGCATTGTGACTGCAGATTAGCCCGTCTGACTTGTCATTACCTAACCGAGGCCATAATTGTTTCTCTTATTTGGTTCTTTCTCTTGCATGAAACAGCCTGCAGATGTTATTCACAAAGCTTCCATCTCAGCTTCTCTTGAATCGGCAAATGGATGCTTCAAAGAGATGAGAAGTTTGGGTAAATCTCATTCGGACGTCAATGGAAATGTGGAAGTTAGGAAACAGCAATCAACTTCTACCGAGGATTGTAAAGTCTTAAACTCATCTTTAAATGCTGAAGGAAGTAGAACTGATGAGGTATGTGAGGCATTTTCATTCATTTAATTTATTGCCATCTGACTTGTCATCACCTAACCGAGGCCATAATGGATTTTCTTATTTGGTTCTTTCTCTTGCATGAAACAGCCTGCAGATATTATTCACAAAGCTTCCATCTCAGCTTCTCTTGAATCGGGAAATGGATGCTTCAAAGAGATGAGAAGTTTGTGTAAATCTCATTTGGAAGTCGATGGAAATGTGGAAGTCAGGAAACAACAATCAACTTCTACCGAGAATTGTGAAGTCTTAAACTCATCTTTAAATGCTGAAGGAAGTAGAACTGATGAGGTATGTGAGGCATTTTCATTCATTTAATTATTCCAGTATCTTACTGTTTCCACCTTACTATTATTTCTATACGAGCTTAAAAGAGGAAACTTTAGAAAAGCAAAACTTGCTTTCCAACCCGCAGTTGCTGCAGCAGGCACACTGCACGCAGCAGTGGGATCTCTTTGTCCAATTCTTGCTCGTGTTGTTGACCTCTTAACACTTCTCTCTCTTTTAACTTGTAGCTTGCAAACGCTATTGTGAGATATACAGGTCCAGATGCTCTCGTACAATTAGCTGCTGCCAGTGAGAAAAATAAACCTTCTGAATCCAAATTAGAAATTTCGAGACTATCAATTGAACACTGTGACCTGGAGCAAAAATTGATTGATTTTTATTCCCCTGCTCGGAAAGGAGCCTCCAAAGATTCGAAGATTTTTCCACTTATCATGCTTGATTCTTCATACCCGTTGTCAAAGACAATAGTCAATCAAAGAGACCATCTACAAATTGTGACAAACTTGCCAAAAGGGGTGTTGGCTTTGAGAGACCAAACCAGGAAAACTAGAAAGAAGACTGAACTGAAGGAGTTAGGTCTAGGAGAACCTCAACTTGAAGAATCTCAAATGGCTATTGTCCCTGCCTGTGACAAGTCAATTGTAAAGTTGGAACCGAAACCACAAAGCCCAAGGGCAAAGAGAAATTCTCGGAATACACAGAGCGTTGGACCTAGCCTTCCTCGGACAGAAATAAAATTGAATGCATCAGCCAGTTCAGGTAAAAGACAGAGAAATTCTAACATTGACGACGATGATGACAATGCTAGTTTAAAACAGCTAATAGTTAGTAAGCATTCAAAAAAGTCGGTTCCTCCCAGCAGTTGTGCTAAAGAGCATGGCACCTTGGTTGCTATGAGAAACCATCCTCCTTCATTGTTGCAGAAAGGCAAAAATAATTCACATTTACCACTTTCTGCCGAAGCCAAAAGCTTGACAGTCGACTGCTTGAATTCACATGGGTATGCAACTAACAGTAGAAACGAGTATGAAACTCAGATTGTGTGCTTCAACTCGGATGATAATCCCATTCAGGCTGTGGTTCCATCAGCGCCTTCTAAATCTGCAGCCCAGGAGTTGGAGAAAATGAAGGTTAAGGATCTGAAGGTCATTGCAAAGAAACATGACGTGGCCGGGTATTATAAGATGAGAAAGATTAGCCTGATCGATGCAATCATCGAAAAGCGAGGACAATGAACTTAACAGGTAGGTGTACAGCTTTTGTTTTTTGTTTCCATCTGCATTTGTCCAGGTTATGTTATTTTCCTTGGGCATGTGTGACGTTCATATGGCACACTTTTTCTCATTGTCCATAACCATCCCTAGTCTACACCTTCCATAGAATCTTAGAGAGATGAAATGACAAAGAAAGAATAGAAAAGAAACTTTTATAGGTTAACTGGAATGATGCTTTATAGAGATCTATATATATCTAGTGATGATTAAACTTACACAAAACTATGACAAGTCTTGAAATAGTATAGCTATCAGCTTGTGTATAATGTCAAACTTGCAGCCTCTTTTTGTGAATGGAAATGCTTTGGCTGGCTTTTGAAAATGGGAATTTGCTTCCTTTTCTTATCTAATGTTGTCTGTTTAGTTTTGAAATTGGCAAACTTGTTTGAAATGCTCGTGAAAGATATCCTGGAGGTGCGTTTGACCTGATTACCTCTAGATTTAATCTGAGATTGCTGTATTTTTTAATAACTAGCTTCTACAGTTCTACTTTTGAAAAAACAACAGCTGAAGCAAAATTTCGTAGTCAGAAAATATATTGGCCCTGTTCTTGGGACAATTTCATAAATATCAGTTTTAGAAGGCACTATCACAAAAATGTTGAGGAATAAAAATTTAGAAAAATATCAGTTTTAGGACTAAAATGTCCAGGGATTGGTTGAGAAAGAACAGAAAAAAAAACAAAGGGAGGAAGGGGTAAATTGTATTTGTACAACGAAAAATTAGATAAAAACTTAAAGTAATGGAAAGTTGGAGATTAATCAAAATGCACACTAAAAACTTGATAGTGGACTTAATTTTCTCCTATCATTCTTTTGGCGATTTGAACAAAATTTTGGTGATTTGAACACGATTTTTATTTTAGTAATTCAAATAAGGTATTTAAATAGGCTATTGAAACTGGTTGAAATGATGTTTGATTCATAATCTAAATCATGATTCAAACAATCAATAGTGTTTGATTGATTATTTGAATAAAAAAAAATAAAATTATTTGAACAAAACAATTAATTTTTAGTTTTTTTTTCTTTAAAAAAATTATTTAAAATTAAAAATAAGTTTTTTGATGTAAATATTTTTTAATGTTTGCACACTTTTATATGTTACTTCATAAAATTAGAAATTGACACAAAACTTTATCAAAATAAAGCATTCAAACTTTATTTATCAATTGTGAACATAATTTATACTTGGTCTAATTACCGGATTTTTTTGTATATAATCTTCACATACTTAGTAATAGACGTTGAACAAGTATTTGAGCATTATGATACATTGTCAATAATACGTATAAAGAAAAAGTAAAACATACAATCATACATATAGTTAAATAAATGTGATTTTATTTTATTTTATTAAATAATTAAATGTCTTTATAAATCGGAATAAAACGTTACTTTACTTAGTGCCAGAATAGTCAAAAACTTACGATTAATGTTTCGTTTTATCCGATTCGTTTCATTTAGATACTCAACTGATTCATTCATTTCGTTTTCATTTTTAAAAAGGGATATTATCTGTTTAGTACCCTGTGGTTTGCGTTTATCCCAAAAAATACCCTCATTTTTCAATAATCCCAAAAAGTACCATCGAAGTTGGATTTTCGGTCATTTAGTACCCTGGGTCAAAGTGAATGACTAAAATGCCCTTTCATTTACATAATATTTAATTAAAATATATACTTAATTCATTAAATATATTTTAAAACAATAAAATATATAAACAGTACAACATCACTGATCCAAACATAAAAATGAAATGCATCCAAAACCATTTCTTGATTATAGAGTGCCCGAAAAATGGCATTACAAGTAGCTTTGGAAGGAAAAGAGCCTAGCATAAACAACCTATCCAAAATGGTTCTCCCCTCCTCTAATTTCCCCAATTTACAAAAGCAAATCACCATAGAAGCTGAGATAGCCTCGTCGGGATGGATCAATCCCTCTGATGGATATTCACATGCTTTATAAAATTTCGAAACCAGTTTGTCAAGGATGCTGTGTGAATACTAAAGATAATCTGAAATACTACAAAGGCAAGCAAAAAAAAAATGACAGAATACCCAAAATGCTAAAAAGGCAACATAATCCAACAAATAAAAACCATCAAAACTCAAACCATTACTACTGCTTAGATACTAACATGAGATCACTGCTCAAAGACCTAAAGATTGCTTTGCCATTTCAAATTTTCTTCAAAGATCAAACCCATCAAACAAATGGCCTTGGCCGGTCGGAATGCTCTGTTCATTCCTGAAGAAATTATCAGGATCGACCTTGGTCTTTGTTCGATTGGGAACTTCCAGTGTAGTTGGATTGGGAACTTACCCTTTGAAATTCTTCAAGAACTGAAAATTTGGACCCAACCCAGATGCCTTATGGTTGAGAAGACAAATGGGTTGGAAAATTTTGAAAAGAAAGTCTAAGAAAATCGCCGAGAAACGGTGAGAAAATTTTCAGTTGGAGCTCACTAGCCAGCTGAAAACCTACAGAGGAAAACAGAGGAAACCATGAATCCTTCTTTCAAGATTTAGAACTTGTAATGTAGTTATCATTGGAAGAAGAATCAAGAAAAAGAACTTACCCTTTGAAATTGGATGCAACGCAGATGTCTTCTGATAAATATACGTATGACTCGATATTTAAAAAAAATCATGTGCAACCTAATTCTTTAAAATTCTCTTTTTATTTTCTAATTCTAATTATTATCTTATTTTATTTTATTATATATATTCTTATTATTTTTTATATTATATTATTTTATTTTATTATTTTTCACGCATAAATTTAATTATCTTTTACATATTTAATATTTATATTTTATTATCTTTTATATTATATTATTAATATTTTTATCATTTTTTATATAAATTATTATTTTTTATATTATTTTATTATTAAAATTTAACATTTTTATTATTTTTTATATAATTTTTTTTTTAATTTTGTAAATCTCATTTATTTTTATCAAAAATTTTAAAATTTTATTTAAAAAATTATTCAATTCAAATAATCAAAACCTCGTTTAAAACGCGTGTCAAACATCCAATTAAAATTGAGTACAAATATTTGAAAAGAAAATAAGAAGAAAAGTTACTGCGAAACGGTGGGAAAATATTCGAAAGTTGTTGAGGAAAAGAGCAGAATCTCAACTCTTTCCAAAGAATCAGAGATATAATATTCTAATTAAGAAGGCGCTGACAACTCTATCAATTCGAAGTAGGTGCAGGCTTTATTAGAATGATTTTGACGTTTTGCGTCGGCAGATGTAAATGTTCATTAGTGGCAGTACTATCTTATGGGCCGTATGGTTTTGTACGTAAAACTAAAAACCACAAGAAATGAAACCGGTCTCCCGGGACCGCTCGGTTCTTTTTTTTTTTTTGAAAGGCCACACGGCCCTATCAATGGACAGGACCGCTCAGTTCATAATGTAATTAAAAACGGAGGAATTACTGGAGTGACTTCTCCAAAAATAAAAAAATATGATTGAAACGTAACTTTTAATTATTTTTTATTTAATTTTAATAGGCTTTTCATTGAGAATGCCTATTTGTACTAAAAATAAATAATTGTTTCTAATTATAAAAGAGCAAAATTAATGTTTAGCCTTATTTGGAAAATAATTTAACTATTTGGACCACTTTTTTTTTTTTGGCACAGGCTCACCATTAACCACTTGATGGTTTTTAATTGGTTTAATATATATATATATATATATATATATATATATATATATAGTTTCCCAATTTGAAACAACACAAACCGTTAACCCCCCTTGACCCATTGTCTTCTTCTTCTTCTTCACGCTTCTTCTCCGACGACCGCCTGAGCTATTTCTGGCCACTGTTCCGATAAGCGCGATGGCACGAAAGTCTATCGCGCAGCGTACAATAAACCCATCCGAGCAACCAGAGGAGCACACTCGTCCCTCTGACACGGTCGAAGAGAGACGGCCGGAAGAGCAAGCCCAATCCTCCGCCGCAAACCCCACCGGCGAGGCTCAAAATTCGGCCCAACCAGGTGCATATGAGGTATGTAAGTTTCAATTTTGAATCGAGCCGTTTTATTGAGCAGGGCTCGAGTTACTGGGAAAATAGGGCGCGACACCATGCGCGATGGCGCGATTCCATAGATTTGGTGGGATCACACTATTGTAGGTATGGTTTTATGCCATATCGAGCCATTTTGTATACCGTGATATGAAATGAACAGTGCGATATATTTGTATCGTGCTATTAGAAACATATCGCGCCATAACAAATTGGCTCGATTCGTGCCTGATCCCTTAAAATCATAGCGCAAGTGGGTTTTTTTTAGCAATCGCGCTATTTGTATTGGTAATTTGGCCTAATTTATTATTGTTTTGTTTCCTCTAACGGTCAAAGTATTTGATTGCTACTTTGCAGGTAGTTCACAAGACCGTCTATTTTGTCGAGGAGAAGGAGCCATTTTCCCGGTGCAGATAATAGTTAAGTCGACCCTCCACACTGTGAAGCAAATATGGGATGTCCTCGAGGAACAAAAGAGGAAGGAGTTTAGGAGGTCGTGCTTTGGCCATTTTTCCTAGCTCGATAGTTAGATGATCACTGACCCCTAGAAGAAGGGGGATTTTCGAGACAGTTGGTCCACTATGTGCTCTGCAAGAGAGTAGATTGTAACAAGAGATCGGAGTTGTGGTTCAACTTCAACGGTAAACCCGCTCTCTTCTCAGTGTATGAGTTTGCCGTTGTGACGGGGTTGCGTTGCGGTGAGCTTCCAGTGAACCTAAGGTCGGAGGCATGCCAAACTCATCTTTGGTACACGTACTTCAAAATCAACGCAATCAAGACCTCCGACCTCCTGAACAAGATTCAAAAATGGCCCAGGGGGAAGCCCTAAGAGAATAGGTTGAAGATTGCGTTGGTTTATTTCTTGGAGTCCAAACTATTGAGCTTGGACCCCAAGAAGTCAATGAGCCAGCAATACTTGTCCATGGTGGACGACTTGGACACCTTCAACAGATTCCCTTAGGGATCCATTGTGTATCTAGCCACCCTCAAGCAGCTGCAGTCCTGGGACCGAAGGGCTAAGTATGCCAATTACAAGGAGTAGCTCGAGGCGAAGGGAAATAAAGCCATCTACACTCTGTACGGGTTCCCCTTCGCTTTCATGGTGAGCATTTTTTTTTTTTGTTTTAATTTGGAGTTTAATAGTATTATAAATGTTGTTAATTTGTGTGTTGTTATATTGTACAAATATGGTGCTTCGAGGTAATGCCTTGGCTTGGTGTAGAGGTCAAGGAGCATCTCGCGCCAAAGAGATTCCCACAGTGCCTTAACTAGAGGACCAAGAGGGGGAAGTGCACTGAGTTAACTTCTATTCTAGATTTTGTGGCAAGGAATTGAGTAATTTCATCGATCCTTTTAATTTTTTTTTTAATTATAGTTTGTATTTTTCATGATGCTTGGTTTGGAGGGCTCAATTCCTTGAATCAAGTTGGTGTAATGAGGCGCAATAAAACGTATCGCAACACCTACGAAAGTGTTGTTCTGGCGGGATTCAAGGTATCGAGGTGCGTGATTAGTATCGCGCCATACATTTATAGCTCGATTCAATGAATTGAGCCAGCCATATTGCTATCACACCTTATCTTTTATCCCTTTTGGTTTTTCGTGATTTTATCGATATGTGTATAATGTAATTTCTTAATCGTTGCATATTGTTGTGCATCCGGTTCTAAGTATTTTGGAGGAGGAGGATGCCATGCCGTACATGAGGGGAATAAAAATGTGGGGCAGCACAATCGACTGTCTCATTGAAAACGAGATCATGCCGATCTTGTCGGACTGCCAGCTTGTGTCCAACCCCCTTGATTGCGGGCAAGATCCTCTTCCATCTCGACTAGAGATGCACACCGTCCTGGGGGGAGATGTGCCTGAAGAGAAACTTTACCATTCCCCCATCATCGGGGACAATCAGTTTCCTTCGTCGCCCCGTACACAGCCTGATAACTAGCCACATCCGTAGGCCCGACCCCAGCCCCAACCGCAGCACGATTGGTTCTTGGCTCAGTTGATGGAGTTTGAGTCGAGGATGATTTGCCACTTCGAGGGGTTGGTTAGAGGTACA
>WUAT03062169.1:0-13457 GCA_010015005.3 Ulmus americana
CCTTCCTTAAATGTGAAAATCACATTTAAGGTGGCATTAAAAGACATTAAATATGCCAATTACAAGTCAATTAATTTTGCCGATCATCAGTCAAAAACATTTTTTCTTGCATAGACCTTCCTGAAACCTTCGTAAAGGTCTTTCTAGAAGGAGGTCGGCATTAAACGCATTTAATGCTAGTTGACTATCCAAATCCCTTGAACACTATATCAACCCAACTTCACTCACAAAGATATACCAAATCTTCTCACTTGGAGAGATTACACCCATACACTCATATATTCAATCCAAAAACTGACTTAGGCATTGGAGGGATAGCCTCTGACTCCATCGTGTTCACCATCCAATTCAGAAGATCTTTCTAGGTCAAGCAGAAATCCGCATCAATATTTGGTGCTAGATTGAGGGCCTTGTGTTGAAAACACACATTGCCCGTATCAAATCGAGATAATCAGCAAAACATCTAGTCAAATCTCTTATGCTTTCCTAGTCACAATCCGATCAGTGAAAACGCAGACAAACTTGAATCGGGAACAACTGGTGGAGTCCCAATCGACGTAGCAGCCCCAACAATAGAGGCGTCGAGGCCATCCTTATGGTCCAACCAACAACAATCTAGGGGCACGACTGCAACAACTCATTACTATAGTGGTTTAGATGCAAGAACTGTTCAACCAAATGCAGACTGACTAGAACAACCTACAGGTTGAACATCCGCTGGTCCATAATTAGGCTAATCCCGAGCAGATCCTCTAAGAACAATAGCTGATTCGCAAGACCCTAAGCCCTCCCAAGCTCAATCTAGTGCACTCCGGAGGCTTGGGGGAAGAGTTCATGATTGTGGGTCTTAGGCCGATCACCATGTAAAGCAATTAACTCAACGCACGCGCACCAAAACTGTAGGAGCAGGGAACAGGGCTTCCCACTTAGCAGACGGCGGGCAGTCTGACTTGCGTGGGTATCTCAACCCATCCAGATCGAATGTTGCTCACGTAATGTTCAGAAACGACCCAATTGGTAAGGCACTCTAGGATCAGATCGATGAGCTCAAGGAGACGTCCAGGAGGCCAGCCCAATGAGCAAGGAGAGACTGAGCTACCATTTTACCAAGAGTTGCTCAGCGCATTACTACTAAGAAAGTTTAGTCCGCCTGACATGAAGTCTTCCGATGGAACCGCTGTTGCTCAACACAGGATTAATGAGCAAGTTTCGTCTGCCCGACATATAATTGAACCGCTGACCCAACATAGCATTTAGAGATGTATCAAAGCCTCATGGAGCTGAACGGATACTCCAATGCCACCTGATGCCGAAGAGCATTGAAGAACCCAAAATGCTAGATTTTGTCAATACAAGATGAAAATCGAGAAGTTTTGGGCTCTTTGATTTTCTATCTTCTCGATTTTCACATGAAGTTCATGATTTACAAAATGCTAAATCAAGCAATTGAGTTAACACACAATTTCTAATTCATGGACAAACAGTGAGAATAAATCAACAAATTTATATGTTGCATGTTCGTGATTATGTTGAAAATTATTCGAGCTCTATGTCATGATACCAATATTGTTTAAATCTAGATGGTATCCCAAATATGTTTGAATTTTATAGGTCCTCATTTTGATATTGATATTTTATATCTTGTATTGTATCATGTAAAATATTAAATTTTTATATAAGATTCTTTTTTATTTTCATGTAAATAGTTTAAGTTGACACTTTTCTTTATGTATTGTAGAGGTGTAAATACGGGCCGCTCAGCTCGGCCCATTTTTTTTTCGCGCCTTGACTGAATTCGAGCTGGGCTAGGCTCATATATTTTTTTTTGTGCCATGCCTTTGGGTCGTGCCGGGCCAAAAACAAACTTCTATTTGGGCTTAAAACGATCTTTAATTCTGACCTTTAATTTGAGTTTTTTTTTTCATTCAAAAAATATGATTATTTATGTAACAATTTTTTTTTTTTACACTTAATTATATATTTATAAATATAAACTAAATATTTTGTTTTAAATAAAACCTTTAATCTTATTACTTAAACTTATTAATCATATGTTTATAATTTTGTTTTGTAAGTTAAACATATATAGGGGGAAAAATTGGGAACTAAAAGTTAAAAATAGAAATAAAATATAAATAGAATGATAAAAATGAAATTTATTTTATTAAATGATTTACTAACCCGTGATTAGGGAGAAATAATAGAAATTGTGAGAATATTAGAATAATGGATGATGATATTTATAGAGAAAATTTGGATTTAATTTGGTTGAAGAAATATGAGATTTAATTTGTTGAAATTTGAAAATTTGGTAGTTGAGTTGGGTAGGAAAATTATGTATTTAATTTAGTTGATTTAATTGGTTGAAATTTGAAAGGTCAATTATCAAATCTCATTTTCATCAATATTATCAAACAAGGGATAAATTTGCCAACCATTTTTTTTTTTGACAATTTCTTACACTGGGGCATAAAACTTGTCAATCTAGCTGTCAAGTTTGGAAATTTTCGTCCTCAAGACATGAGATTGGCAATCACATGTGCGCCGAATTTTCAGATGTTGAAATTCCTTACCAACTCTATTAATGGTATCTTTGAAAAGAAGATATTTGTAGTTGGAACAGTCGTCGCCTACCTCCTTATAAATTCCAAAACCTTCATTGCTTGATTCTTTTATCCAACGAAAGTGTGATACCAGAAGCTTACTCGTCTCTTCTTATCTCTCATATTCTATTTCTTTTCACACATTCCAAAGAAAATGTCTTTCTCCCAGAATCCCTTAGATTTGAACCTTGGCCTTCCTAGGCAAGCAGCTGAGGATACAACAACCTATTAGCCATCATTTGAATCTATTCTCGATCCAATCATATCTAATGATTCCATGATAGGAAATTATGCCACTGCCTTTAAGTTTGCAAACCAATTATTGACTCCTAAAGATCAAGAATTGCTGGTTAGAAGACCTGACAATGCAGCTGCAGATGAATCCATATGCCTAAATATCCAAGCTGCTGCTTCGGTGACAAACATATGTCACCGTTTGTGAGCCAGAGTCCAAGATAACAAATCTCTGTGTTTACAGATTTCATCACTTCAGAAACGGCTCTAAGATTCTAATGTGAGGGCGAATCAATTAAGGAAAGAAAAAGAAAGAAAATACAGAATTTAAGGAAGAAAATAGAAGGGTGTCCCTGATAGTGAGCAAATATCAGACAGAGATGAAAACGAAGCTGGACGCTTTACAAGCTTATGGAGAGCAGCTTGAAGTTAAGCAGAAGAGGCTCGTTACTAATATTCCTAGTTCATCAAACCCGAAACCCTAAACAACTTGCGAACTATTATTTCCTACATTTCATCTAATGTTTTTTTTTTTTTTTAAATCTCTTTTCTTTTTAATGAAAAATTTTCAATCTTCAACTTATTATATATTTAGACAGCATAAAATCATAATCTTACACTAGCCCAGATTATAAGAATAACTTGAAATCAAAAGATGGTGAAAAGCCCATTTGGGCCTTAATTCGGGCTAGAAAACGGGTTGGGCTTCGGGCTCCTTCTCGGGTTTGGCCCATATTTTTTTCGTGACAGGCTAGGCCTATATTTTTTTCGTGTCATGCTGGGCTTGAAGTTGAAGCCCAACCCAGCCTTTACCATAGGCCATGTTAAGCCCAGGCCCATTTTATTTGGGTTGGGCTGGGCCCCTCCTCAGGCTTACAGTATAAAAAATGGGTCTTGCCAAAAAGCCCGTCCCATATTTACACAACTAGTTTATGGTACTTGGCATACCATCCAAATGTGGTTTAATAAATGTCAAAGGCAGTATGATCTCCAACTATGATAAAATTACATAAAATGTAGGGCAAATTTTCTAAAATACACAAAAACAAATTTATATAAGATCATGATAAAATTGCAATAAAAAGACAAAAATGCATATTTTATATAAGATCATGATAAAATTGCAATAAAAAATTAAAAATTGATAATAAGACTGCTTAAAGCATGTTATTTAAATTGGGACTTTGAGTACAATAAATTATTATTTTTTAATTAAATTAAAAATTAATATAAAATTAGAAGAAAAGGTAAAACACAACATAACATAGAGGGATGATGAGCTCTATCTTAGGATCTATATAATTTCATCGAAAAATATCTTGGTTTCATTAAATCTTCTTTAGTGGTCTTTAGCATTAGAACTATTCCATTAGGATATTTGTCCCTTTTTTGCTATAAATTTTGTAATTTTTTGCCATAAGAAGATAAAGTTGCCAACTAGAAGGAAGAAAACTTGGTTTTGAAAATTTTTAAACCAAATGCACTTTTCCCAATTCAAAAATAACTTGTAGTGAGGATATTATAAAATAGGAAAGTGAACAGAAGAAAAAAAAACATGTTGTCAAACAACCTAATATGTAAAATAATAACAAGTGATCTACTATAGCAAGTCACTTTTCAAAAAGTCAATGACATTTAAGTATCATTAATTACTATTTCTATGTCTTTTCATACAAATATTTATCCTTACTAGTACTGTAAAATAAAAAATCTCTACGTGATGATTTTACTAGTACTGTCTTTTCATTCTTATTGAATATATATTTCTGTTCAATAAGAATTTTTTTTATCATTCTTGGTAGATATTTTATTAAGAACTTTTCAACTGCATCATATTTTTCGATGATTTTTGAGTATTTTGTTCTTTAATATCTTAGAAATATACCTATAAATAATTTTGTAATCTGCAATTTCGTTTAGGAGATATATAGTTTCTTATACTAACCACAAATTTTGTAAAATTATATTATATTCAAATACAAAATTTATTATAATTCTTAAACGAAAACTCGAATTATAACAAAATTTAATAAGAATATTCTAAGATATTGAATAATAACATATTAAAAATTATCAAAAAAATATAATGTAATTTAAAAATTATTAATGAAATAACTTCCAACGATTATATATATATATATATGCGCGCGGTATGCATTTGTGTTTTTTATGCTTTCCCTATTTGATTTTTGAAGTGATAAAAACAAAGAGAATAGTGCATGTGAGTAGGTTGCACATGTAAGCTAAACTGATTCTTTAGTCATCAACTTTATTTATTAGAACTTGTTTGGTTAATTGGTTCAAATATTGGGACCAAACAAGGAAGAGAGGGAAAGTTAGAGAGAAAGGGTCTGAGGGAAGGCAAGAAGAGTGAGACTCCGACCGGAGGCTGGGGCCGCGCGTTCAAGCGCGTTGGCTGGTCTCCGGCCAAGGAATTTGAGGGTCGAGCTTGCTGGAAGCCACTGAGCTTTTCGGTGGTAGCGTGGCGTGGAGGGATGCGAACATGGCGTTAGATTTGGGCGTTCAATGGCGCCGAAAAGTTGGGAAGTGGGTCCGATGGGGTGTGGATGGGGAGCTCGTCGTACCAGGGGTTCCTGGCGGCGTTGGAGCGGGTGGGTGCCGACTGCCTTGGAAAGCCAGATCTAAGTCGACAAAGAGGCATGGGACCTTTGGATCTTTGCTGGCGGAGAAGGCGGCGGTGGTTCACGCGGTGGAGGAGTTCGGGTGGCGGCCTCAGCGATATGTGCCTTAGATATCTTCATCCTTGACGATTGCGATGTTTTCTGTTTATTTGTGTCTGTATTTTACTTTTTTGCTGTTAGTTTTTGTACTGGTTTTTATTTGTCTTTGGCGTACAAGAATGGTGCTTGTAACACCTATATGGCCGGAACTTGGTTTTGGACCACCTTCCCTTCGGGAATTTATGCCTTTAGACAGCTGGTTTTTTTCGATCTGGTATTCGGACACATTGCAGGAAATCATGTTCTGTAAACGGATCATCACAATCGCCGACGGATTTGTTCCTCAGAGTTTAGTTGGTGATCTCGTCTTAGTGGTTTACAGTTTAGGTGTTTTCTGCATTTTTAACGGCTTTGTATGCCTATCCTAATCTCATGGCACGTCTCTATTTAGAGATTTGTATGTGCTCTTGGTTAAACTTTTCAGTGTTATAATAGACTTTGTCTAATTTATCGATTAATGGAATATCCATATCATTCAAAGAAAAAAAAAAAACTTTATTTATTAGAACCGATCATTTCTTTAATAACTTCTATCCAGGGAAGATTCTCATTTCCCCTTCAGAAAGAAAAAAAAAATTTCATTCTTTGTCTCACTTTTTTCTTTTTCAAAAAGTCAATTAAAGTTTTCCTACCCTATCCTCTTACTCATACTTCTCAGTTGAGAAAATATCATTTTAGTTTTTTAAAAGTATTAAAAATGATATAAAATTCCATAAATATTAATTATATGCTTGACATGGAACAATGTCTTTAGTCATTTTATGTTTTTTTTTCAATGTATTACAATTACTTTTTTTTTGAAAATATTTTAAATATGATAAAATATAATTAATAAAAAGAGTACTTATTTTAAATAAAAAATTATACATTAAAAAAAGTTAACTCGAGTTGACTTATTAGTATATTATTTTTCCATAAACTAAAAAGTTGAACATCTTATTAATATTTATAGAATTCAAAATCATATTTGATTGTTTATCCCAACGGTACCAAAATTATATTTTTCCAAATCAGTTTTCTATAAGTTGCTTGTAACTTTTAGTATTCAATTCTATTTTCTTACCCGTTTGATAAGACGCTTAAGCCAAAAGGTAGAAGGAGATGCTAATACATTGAAAAGGGTGAAAAAGAAAAAAGAAGGAAATTCTACTCCTAACTAGGACCTAGGAGGTGGACCACATTTAGGGTTCTATATATACACAAGTTGTGACGTGTGAGACTATATTGACGGTTAATATTAATATTAATACTAATAAATCAAGTGTGAGCATCATTTTTCCTTTGTAAGTACAAATATTTCCAAAGACATAATCAGCATCGATTATCCAATAATAAATTAAGGCTGTTTGTAAAAGTATAGATAGTAAAAAGTGGAGCTAGCTCGAGTCAAGGAGCCAATTACGGAGGTTTGAGATTTTTTTTGTGGGATTAAGATCATATTTTAATTTTTGAACTGCATTTATCAACATTTAAATATACGAGCAGCCTCAACTTGAGCACCTAACCTAGACTTGGACTTGATATATACTACGTTGTTTTTTTTTTTTTTTTTTTCTACTTTTTTATTTACAATCTGAATTAAAATAGTGAAAAAAAAAAAAACTAAAATGATGTATTTTTTTTTTTTCATAATTTGAATTATAATTTTAAATTGATATATTTTTTTTATTACGATTTATGATTCAAAAAAAAAAAAATCAGATAAAATAGGAAAGAAAACAACGCGTGATGTAAACTAATATTTAAATAACTACAGTAAAATATAATAGAACATGAAAAATAATAAGTGAAAAATATAATAATAATAACAATCATCATCATCTTCTTTCTAATTTATGTAGCTTAATGCTAGTATGTCGATCCTGATGGACAGGCGTTAGAATGTTTATTCCATTCTAGTTTGATTATATTTTTATAGTGTAATTTTATTATAAATATACCTCAATAAAAAAGTAGCGAGCGCTTCGTGTAGGCCCATGCTTTATAGTATTTTTTTATTTATTATTTTTATTTAAATATAAATTCTATTTAATTACTGTTCTTTATAATATTCAAATAAAAATTCTATTATTTCTATTCAAATATAATTTTACTTAATTTTTTTTAAAAAAAAAACTTTATTTTCGTGATTCAAAATTTTATTTTCGTGATTCAAAACTCTGTTTTCATCAAACCACTTTGATTATATTTTTTTTTTAGAAAAAAATTAAATATATTTTAAATTTCGTCCAAATCTTGAAATTTTTAAAAATTAAATAAAAAAATATTTTGAAGGGATTTATAGATATTTTAAAATAATGGATTTGGCAAGACAACAATGCTTGTGGTAGTTTATTTATACTTGAATTGTTTTATTTTGATATATTTGTGTTCGTATTTTAATTTCATATTTCTATTAATATTCTTACATGATATTTTTTATTTACGTAATTTTCTATATTTTAATTATTTTAAGACGTCTTATCTTGATATCTTGGTTGAGATAAGTGTACGAAATGATTAAATATGTTAGATAATGGGTTTGTTTGAGACGCGATTTAAATAAAATTTTAATGATTTGAGCATGATAATTTTTTAAACATGATTCTAAATTTTTTGGTAAAAGTAAGTGGAATCCATGAGATTAAAAAATAATTTATGCAAAAAGTGGTGAAGATATTGAAATTTAATAATAAAATAATATGAAAAAAGAATATTTTATGTAAAAAGTATTGAGAATGTTGATAATATAATGTAAAATGTGATAGGCATATGTGTTTAAGATGTAAAAGGTGATATGATTTAGGTGTTTAAGACGATAAAATATGGTAGGACGATATAAAAGGTAGTGGGGTTCATATGATAGAATATAATAGGATAATAGTTAAAATATGAAGAAAAAAAATGATTTTTGGAGAATTTTTTAGAATATGATATGATATGATTTTTTTGAGTTTGGTCTCAAACATACCAAATATAAAATATAGTGTGATATTAATACTATAATGTAAAATATGATGAAAATTAGTGTATGATATGATTGAACATATTAAATTATGTAAAATGTGGTTGGAATATTTAGAAAAATATAATAGAATAATTGTTAAAATATAAAAAAGAACGTGTTTTTGATAAATCGCAACAATTCTATATAGAACATGTAATTAAAGAAATAAAAGTAATTTTTAAATAAAAAAAAATTGTTTAAAAATTTTTGAATAAATTTTGTATTCAAATTCTATATCAAACACTCTATACACAGTTGTTTATTTTTTATTTTTATTTTTTTTGAATATGATTTATATATTATAAAGAACATTTATTTTCACTGTTTAAATATTTTTTTCTGTTTTCTCTATTCGAATATTTAGAACACAAACTCTGTTCGAATGCTGAAAATACTATAAGAAACATGCTCAATATTTCACTAAATAAACAAATGGTTAGTTCAACACATGTTATTTGCAGTGAATATTCTAAAAGTAATCCTTGAAAAGTTTGAAATCTTTATTGTTGATATTTATAATTTATTATTTTCTTTTAGTGTTTACAACATGACTATTATATCTAAAAATGCAAAGAAAATAATTAATTCATAACTTAGTAAACCTTTAGTTGAAGAATTGTGATTCATCATTTTATTTGAATGGTGCCTGTAATGATATTTATGTACTAGTATATAAATTTTTTTAATTAATTTCAAATTAATACAACTGGTTATTAAAAAAAATAAAAATAAAAAGGCGAGCCGCACGTCTCACGAGTCCCCTAATATAAAAAAGCCATTTCAAACTACTTCTTTTGACTGGCATTTCAAAACCACTTTTGACCAAATAGCTTTGCTTATTATCCTCTTTTATTTATTTTATTCTTTTTTTTTTTTTTTCGGTTCCTTAATATTTAAACATCATATGAAGTTATGACTTCCGTCTGGGTTTACTTTCTGCCTCAATATTAAGATATATTCAATATGCCCATTACTTACGCGTGTTGGTAAATTATAACTCATATATATAAATAATAACTAACATGATGAAAAATGATTTTTTTTTTATGGACAAAGAATAATCTTTTTATAACGCGTAATGCTCTGCACATGTATCAATATACAATTAGTTTTACCAAAATAAATATATAGTTAGTCTAACAACTCCTACGTATAAGATACAATCAAATAATATCTAACAAAACTCTTTCTAAAACAAAACAAATAAATAAATATATAATTAGTCTAACAACTCATACGCATAACGGATTAACGGGTATAAGATACAATCAAATAATACATATAATTACTCTAACAACTCATACGTATAAGATACAATCAAATAATATCTAACAACTCTTTCCCATAATAATAATAATAATAATATCTAACAACTCATATACAAAGTACATGCTAAAAAGGTCTTTTTTTTGTTTTTTTTTTCTTGCATGGTCGAAATTGGAGTTTGTGCTGAAAATGAATTAATTAAAACAAACAAAAGTAGTCGACAAATGAGAACCTAATACGATAAAAATCTTATACTATTATGGTTTCATATTGAAATATTCTAGCAACGGTCTCTGTTATTTTTCTCCCAATATATGTTTCGGGATTAGCAATAGTGTACTTTTGAAGCAAATGTCTTTTATTTATTTTTTAAGGAACAAACCAACAGAGAATTAATTATGTTTTTTACGATATAAAAAAACTAAAATTAACGTCTAATTGTCAACTAACTAGCTAGACATTCCCTCTGTGTGTCCCTTCCCTTTGTATTTTACGATATAAATATTTTATTGAATTTTTTTACATTTTGGTACTTTATAGTTTACTTTTGGTGTAAAGTTGACACTTAAAAATTAGAGTTAGTGGTTTAAGATTAAATTTTATTATGCTTTTGGTACCTTTAGTCAACATAAAAGTTAAACTTAACAAATCATATAATGAGACCCTTAACATTATAAAAAATAATTAATGTAAATTTGATTGGATAATTGGATGTAGTTACAAAGATACTACTATTGAACATTTAATTAAAATATTTTTATTATAATAATATATAGTGATATTATCATTTTGGAGGGAAAAAAAAAACTTAATTAAATCAAAATTTGAATCTCTAAGCATAATTTCTAACAAAAAAATATTTTTATTTCAAATACAAACTACATAGTATAATTTTCCATATTGATTTGATTCCATAAACAGTACACAAAATAAATGTAATGTTTTGTGCTAAAATACAAATGGACTTAAAAAATAAGGTTAAATTTGGTTACGTTATTTTATTGTGTTAGAAAATAAAATAAATTACGAAAATAATCTTTCAAAGTGCTATAAACATTCTCACTGGTTTATGTATTATTTTTCTCTTTTAGATGAAAACTAAAAAAGTTTAAAAAATGTTGTCAAGAAGGGTCTTCATGTTTCATACACGTTTTGTATGAACAATATTAATTTGTAGTAAGATGGACTAGCTTACATTTGTTTGATTTACCCTTGAAGATCGTCTAATAAATTGTAATTAACATTGAAAGATTCAAACAATATTAAAATCATCATTTAAAAAAAAGAAAGAAAAATACTAACTATTTATATCTTCAATTTGGGTTTATTTAGAATGATTAAACTTGAAAGAAAACTTCTGTTGAGCCAGCTAGAGTCCCAACAATTGGGTTAATTCAGAAATTATAACATGTATTTTTTTTTCACAGGAATTTTAACATGTATTTTGAGTTTGATTTTTTCTGTACTTTAGGATTTAAATTCGTGTTAAATTCATACAATATAAATTATGACATTACTGTCATAATTTTAATCAGTAAATTAGTCATGATATATACTCTTTATATTAAAGCCCTTTCAAATTTATATTTTCATTGTGAAACATATTTTCAAAGGTAGCTTTCTCCAAATATTGACAACAAGTAATTAATTGGGGGTTGAGTTGAAATCTGATTCTACAAATGTTGTTAAGCTTGGGAAGAAGCAAGTGGTTGACAACTCAGAACTTGGGGATATTGTTTTAACTGTGTCCTTCCATGGCCAATTAAGTAGCTCATTCTCTTGCGATATTTTTCCTTTTGATGAAGAATGAACAACTTTACTTAACAGATAGATCTCAATATATTTAGTGTTATAGCCAAATTTGAAAATTCAAATAACAATACGGAACCTCAAGTTTAAGAACAATAACACTTGTAAATGATGGGATATAAATAAATTCAGATCTGAAATATAAATGTTGAGTTTTATTAATGAACACACAAGAACATACAATTAATTTCTAGAGAGAAGTGAGCTTCAGAGAGAGAGTAGGTAGTTGCGGAGAGTAAAGAAAAATGTTAATGAGCCATTAATGCTCTCTACTATTTATAAACAAAAGTGAAGTCATTATAATACAATTTAAGAACATTGTTCAGATTGGACTGATTTCACTAAGCATAACCTTGATTATAGAGGTAATCATGAGAATTCTCCTTGTTTTAGGGGCTAGGTTAAACTGCTAGTCTGGTTTTATTGCTTGCAGAAGGGTAGTTGGTCAACATTTAATGTAGTATCTTCACTATTTAATGCTCCCTGACACAATATGGAAGCTATCCAAGACGCTATTCCTGAACAGCCCTATCCGGGAATACCCAGTACCTGAATACCCGGATAGACCTATCCGCACTGAATAGCCATTTCTCAAGTCATAATCTCTGGATTAATTCTCTAATTACTCATTTCTGTTAATTAACCCAGGGTGTAAATTCGAGTATTATAACTCCTCCCTAAGTCCAGTTCCTTCATGAAGGGAGTGGGCTTGCATCATTTTGAGAGAATTTACCCTTATTCGGGCCTCATCTTCATAAGAAATTGATTCTCCAATTCGGGCAATTTTGATGAGCAATAGACTTAATTTTCAAATCTCCCTGTTTGAAAATTACACATTCCTGTGCTATAATTTTGGATTTAGCAAACAAATGCTTTAAAACATTTTGAATTTCAAAATGTTTTAAGTTAAATCCCCCTAAGAAACATAAGAAATCACCCTTGTCTCGAGTTTTACTGTTCTTGACGTTTGTGCTTCCTGAATCAAAACGTTCTGTTGGACAAACGTAGGCCCTACACGTGTTGAAAAGGCATGGTGACTGTCAGATGGCGATTTCCAAGGGTTGCCGCATGTTGGATGTGTGGATCTAATCTAACCAGGTCAGAACCATAGTTGCATTTCCAAAACCCTAGTTAAATCATATGCCTATAAATAAGCTTCCCCTTCTATTCCATTTCTTACTTCTTGCTTTCTCAATTTCTAGAGCTTCTATCTCTAAACAATTCTTGCACTTTCTCTCTCTAAAACTTGCACCTTTCATTCTATGTCCTTCTCTTGAAGGTCTTCAGTTATTTGCATCTTTTTTGTGAGCTCCGAATAACTTCCTATTCCTGGACACGACGGCTCATACCAAGCATACCGAGTGCATTTAGGATCCCGCATTAAATTGTAAATTCTCAAAACTTCTTGTTCGGATTTCTTCATTCGCTGTATTCCTGTTATTCAATATAGCTTGCACATACTTTAGATAACCTTTTAGGTGTAGTTAGAATAAATAGTGAGATAAATCTGAACATGATATCCTAAGTAGAGTATGCTTGTTTAGTTTTAACCAACAATTTTTTTTAGTTTTTACTTTAGTTTTCATGGATTAATTTTCTTTTTGCCTTAGAATTCTTTAGTGATTATAAATGGCGTCCTATTCAGGTTTTAGGCTTAACTTATGGAAGTCAAATGAGATTTCTGGTCTATCTTCCATAAGTTGAGCCACTCATAGGTATCCCGAATAGAATGTTGATATGTGCAAGAAATTGCACTTAATTGGTGATTAAAAAGTCAATATTTGTGTGAGATTGAGTTTATTTGATTATTTATTTCAC
>WUAT03062280.1:0-13456 GCA_010015005.3 Ulmus americana
TTGTGTTTGATGATCCTGTAGAATGTTATAAAATTTTAAAATACTATTCCGCTGCGTTATAACGATAACCTAAAATAACATTCCAACACTAACCTCTTCCCATGTAGGGATAGCAGAAAGAGCCAAATTTTCATGCTTAGAGATAAAAGCCTGGATAGTACCTGAATTATCAGGAGTATCATCAAAACCATAGATGAGGTAGAATTTATCAATGAAGACACGCCTAATTTGGTTTCATGAAGAAATCAAAGAATCATCCTCCAACCAAATCATCTCAATCTTGTTCCACTTTCACCTTACTAAAATAGTTGTAAAGAAGAAACAAGAACAATTGTTTCCTTGTAGATACCACTAGAGAGTCTAGATTTTTGGAACCATAACAGCTCCTTATGCTTAAGAAGATCCTCAAAATTTTCCCTTAATTGATTATCATACTCTTGAGCCTCTTGATTTATCCGCCCCTTTTGGACAACACCAAGCTCCACTATGGTTTTCTTAATAGCTTTATAGATATCCCCAAGCTAATCCTTGTTCCATCTTCGGAGTGCATACATTGAAACATTTTATCAAACCTAGATGAAGGTCAAGACAAGCGAGAAGCCAACCAAGATCGTTGAATCACCCAAAAACTCCTCTGATCCAATGTTCAAGCAGCCTCAAAACGGAAAGGCCTAGGCACAAACTGACTATCTCCGTATAAATAAACAATAATCGGCTTGTGATCCGAAGATTTTGCACCAAAATTGCCAAGGCTTCCAACCTTCAATTCGCTTGTCGTCAATTGGGAAAGAGAACTTAGAGTGTGGGTATTATCTGACCGGATCATTGCAACTTGAGGTGGCCTACCAGTCAATTGATTTTCGTGACAAAGATCGTGCTCTGCCAAGCTAAACTAAACGTGATAGAAGCACATGAAGCCCCAAATCGAGAAGACAATGCACAGAACATCACTAGAAAAGTCGGATTTTAAACAAACGACAAAACTTAAGAGCAAACAACGGAGAAAATATCCATTATCCGTATGAAATTTGAAATTCAAATATAGATTGGAACAACATTGTGTATTAAAATAAAATGCTAAAATATTATGTTAAATATAATATTTTATTATTTTTTATACCGAATTTAAAATTGGAATTACCATTATCATGTGCCACAGAGATGGTATTGGAAAACAAGTGCATTTTTTGGGGATAGGAGTCATTAACGGCTTCGCATAATGGATTCATGATAGAAAATATGACCTTTGGTGAACCAATTGGACCCATTGGTTAAAGCTCAGCCGTAGAATCAATCCATTCAATTTGGTTTGTGATATGATACATTATGAGTTTTTTTTTCTTCTTTTCTTTTTGTGTTTTTGTTTGTCTCCAAGTGGGATCTATATAATAAAGCTTATAATAAATCATTTACTAAACAAATACCAATATTAAAACTCTTCAATGTTATTTTTTTTTTGAGGGAACTTGTCCATGTATTGTTTATAATGACTTGGGCTATTTTTTCTTTTTTCTTCTTTTTTTTGACTTGGGCTATTTTGTATTGCAAATATTACTTCCATATGAAAAATAATAATAAGTCGTCTATTTGTCCCCTCAATATTGACAAAACTTGCTGAGATGCATTATATCATATTAATTAATATAATTTCATCAAAAGTGGCGCTTAAATGATTAATCACGTGCTTCATGCAATTGTGTTCACATGACATAATATAGACAACTATAAAAATTTAAAAATAATAATAAACAAATTTTTAAAAAGAAAAAAAAATCATGGGATTGGGCCTCTTGGTTGGAGGACTGTAGATTAGGGTATTTAGACTTCTATCAAAAAATTAGTGAAATCCATCATCATTGGCTTATAGATGTTAAAGGTAAAAACCTAATTTTGCTAGGAAAAAGGTAAAGTAAAACTTTCATCTCCTAGTAAAACATGCCTTTTATATAAAACAATCACATGAACCCCGCAAATTAATGCCCACTAATTATTGATTTTCAATTATATATACACAGGTACGGATTCCGGCCGCCTTGCCCCGCCGTACATAAATAATTATTAAATATTATTATATTTTTTGATATACCAACATAAATAATTATTAAATATTATTAAAATTATTTGGGAAAACCATATTGATTAAATATATGGTACTATTAGGGGCCCGAGGAAAGCAGGAATTGATTGTGTTATTTGTTTATACGATCACTTTTAAAATTACATATTAGTACCTCTAGTTGTTAGAAGTTTTAAAAAATATCTTGAATTTTAGAAAATACTAAAATTGGGCCTCATGTTTATGTAAATTACGTCTAAGTATTTTGAGCTCACTAATTTTTCAAACTATAGCAAAATTACCCTGAATTTTAAATTAAAAATAATTTTTAAGATAAATTAAAAAAAAAACCCAAAATGAAAAAAACAAAAAAACAAAAGATCTAAAAAGCACCCCTTATTCATCTTCTCTAACCTTAACAATAAACCCAACTTAGCCCCTTCATCCTCTCCGGTCTTCCACACCTTTGCCGAGCGTCATCTATTGCCGACCACCTGAAATCCAAACAATACCAAAAATCTAGCAAATTGAAACAATGTCGTGTTGTGACGCCCCGAATTTTACCATAATACTTAAAACGCAAATAGTCGAAAATCAAAGTAATTTAATATATATATATATATATATATATAAATACTTAAAGAATCCTTTTTGGATTCACTTTCCGATAAAAACCCGTTTGCCACCAAAACTTTGTTTTCTTTGAATACGTTTGCGGAAATACTTGCAATTAAAATGCTAATGAATCAAGAGTTTATTAAACTAATATTATTACAAACCATTTACTTGAATAAAACATCTTAAAATATGGTGCGAAAATATTTAGCGTAGTGGTTTCCCATTCCACCTCCGAGTCCAACTCCGACCCAGAAATTCTGATAATCCAGCAATTATTGTACCTATAACACGAACATAAGTTGTGAGCTAAAAGCCTAGTAAGTACAAACGTGTTATCTCACAAATATGTACAGTGTACTTACCGTACACAAAATACACTCAATCACATCATCATGCTTAAATCATCATCATACTTAAATAACACAATACAAATAAATATGGGTGTATTATATTTCAGTTTCTTTAAACTTAATTATCTTGAATACATTATAATTCTTTATTAATTTTGGGCCCAATATACGTACCCCTTTAGTGTAACCAGAGAGTTGAGCGATCTGAAATAACTACTCTGAATTACTTCTTGAATACTTGAATAATCCTCTTACGAAAAGAGGTACTTGAATACTTGAATAATCATATTACGAGAAGAAGGTGGGTACGACACTCTTCAATCTTGAATACTTGATTACATTTTCTTAAATAAAATTTCAGTTTCTTAAGCAATTCTTAAATATCATGCATTTTCTTAAGCATACTTAACATTTTGACAACCAACATCTTATTGTTTCTTAAACTTATCCTTAATCATATAACATCTTGAGCACTTAGACATTTCGTATAAGAAATACAACATGTTCTTAACATCAAATAGCTTGAGCATAGAATCAACACTAAATCACATATTTACACTAAAACGCTTAAAAAAATTCACTTAACAAATATAGTTTCAACACACAATAAGTATACTGCACGTTTTATGAAAATCCTTTTGTTCTATGCTATGGTGAGGTATGTACTTACCTCTTTGCTGCGCTCCAATCCTTAATCCCGTATTTCTTTAATCGAACACAACTTAGACATATTTTTACGTAAATAGAATCAATTACCGGTATCTGAAAATGATTTCCTTACAATATAATCAATTGACCAAAAGGGTCGTTATTTGACAATTATAAAACTGTTACTTAAATAACTCTATTTTAAATCTTTATTGGTTTATTACTTTCAAAAATCAATATTTTCTTTGGGGATTTGTCTATTTACTTAAAACTTGTCTTAATAGCATAAAACATAAAGCATAACATTTTTCAAAACCCTTAAGTGAATTGGACAGTTTTGCAGACCTGTTTTGTTAATTCCATTATTAATTAATTTTTAAAAAAATTTGGACTGAAACGAATTGGAAAACTTAGTTAACTCCTTGAGGTATGTCTTGTAAAATATTAGACTTAAATTCACTTTATAACTTGTGAAGTCGAGCTGAAACAGAGAGACCAAGAATATGGTTTCCCGGTTTGAGCCATTTTTAAAGACACTTGGAAATTTTGTGTTCCATACACCAAAACATTCCCTAAAACATGTCCAATTTCAATTTCAATACTTAATATAACATGTTAAGGGTTTACATGAAAAAGAAGCATTCATTTGGAAAACTTTAAAACCTCAAAATAAGTCTATTAAATTTGTTGCTTAGAATCGGTTTTCATTTAAATAATCAGCATTCATGGCCTTATAATTTAAAATCCATAAAGAGGAAAATCCCTTATTTTGATACATAAAAATAGACATCCAGAGTTTCTCAAAAAGCTATCAAACATGCAATTTGGAGTTTTTTAGGTTCTATAATCAATCAAAACATTTTGGCTTAACTTTCTGTTCATATCCGGATTCAACACATCTTAACAGTCCAATCATTTTCTTAACAAATTCTTACATGCAAAATAACAATTCAAACTCAGATGTTATTCTCTAGCATGCATAAAGAATTTCACAAAGAGAAATCAAGATTTTATCTTGAAGAACACCCGGAATGATCCTTTGAGTTTGTGGTTTAAATTTGCTGAAAATCTTGATGAACACCTTGCATATTCATATGAATATCCATTAGATTCTTAATAAAAATCCTTAGAAAACTTTAAGGAAATAATCAGGAAACGTTTTACCTTGATCAATCCTTAAAATCTAAGCTTTTAAACCTTAAAAATCGGATGTTTGAGTTTGAAGACCACTTGTGTTCTTCACTTGTTGCTTCTCGGTTTGAAGAGAGAAATCTTGTGGGGAGCTTTGTTTCAGTTAACAAAGGCCTGCTCCGGAAGCCTAATCCTTTACTTATAGGCTTCCAAACGATTGAAAAGCTTAGTGGGACGTATCAAGGTGCAAACCCATGTAATTATCATAATTTCTTGTCTTGACACATACTTAGTTTGAGTTGGTTGTTGGCTTATTTGATAGACGCTTGGCTTTCCACTTGCAACACATTGGTCATAAGCTCCATACATATAGGAATGAGTAATAAAGTACTCAGATGGAAGCTTCCTGCTCGGGAATAAGGTTTAGACTTTCATGACATGTCTTTAATAAAGCTTGGAATGAAGCTTTACTTGGTTTCCAGATGAAAGTCAATTATCCTGATTAGTTATTTATCTGGAAGCACTTGTTTTGTCCTGGAAGGAAGCTATTAATAAAAGCTTCTGGGCAGATTCTTCATTTCGAAAAATAATAGAATTTCTGGAAGGTCTTCAACATGATTCGGAAAGAAAGTCTGGTGGCTTTAAGTTTGTTCCAGAAGAAAGGTTTGCACAAGGTTTTTTGTTTGTTTGGGAAGAAAGGTTTAGAAAATCCGGAAGGTAACAAACATGCCAGAAGGCACACATTTCCGGAAGGAATATTTAAAATACATGTTCCGAAAGGAACACTTGAAACACATTTCTAGAATGAACACTTGAAATACATATTCCAGAAAGAACATATTTTTAGAAAGAACATTTTTCCGGAAAGAACATTTGAAATACATATTTCAGAAGGAATATTTGAAATACATATTCCAAAATGAACATATTTTCGAAATGAACATTTGAAATACATATTTCGGAAGGAACACTTGAAATACATATTCCAAAAGAAACATATTTCCAGAATGGCTTAACTTGGTCGAAAAGCTTGATTCATAGTCTGAAGGACTTAATCTTGGCCAGAAAGTCTTAGTAGTTTTCCAGAAGCCTTTGTTTTGTCCGGAAACTTGTGATTTGATGATGCCTCGGCTAGGAGCCTATCCGAGCCTTCACTTGATTCACAAACATCCTCCTTAAAACTTTCTTCTCTTAAATTCATTCTTGAGTTCCATTTTTTTACTTAATTTCTTAAATCTTCCGCTTCTTAAATTTCATCTTATTTCTTAAATCCCTTAATTGATCTTAAATCATCATTTAATTGAGCTTAAATCCATCATTCAATATAATTCTTAAAAATCAATTTTACTTAAGCATGCATAACATGTCAATTATATGTTGCATAATTTCATCAATAATATTCGTAATTAAATTATGAATCCATATTATTAACACTTATACGGTATTTTGCCGTATAATTTATCTCATTAATTTTGTTAATTAATGACGTGGATTTTCGGGGTGTTACACGTGTACTCCCTCCTGGCTTTTGGTTTCTATACAACCGAGTACGAGTACCTGAAAAGAAACTCACAATAGCAATTGCATTGGCCATTGTAGGAATGCTAAACCCTAATCCCTAACTCACATTTTCTTGTACCCATACCATAACATAAGAAGTAATAAAAGCACTAATGTTGATAGAAAGATAAACCAAATTGACGCATGAGAAATCCAATTAATAACAACACAATAGCAAACATTATTTGTTTCTCACAATGTAATCAGATTCGGAAACAAGTAGAATAATGCATTTATCAAACAAAAATTTCACAATTACAAGAGAAAATATCTCAAATCTAAGAATTGAATAAGAATTTTCACCTAAAAATCTGAACAAAAATTGAAAAATTGAAAATCTAGCGAAAATAGATACCTCATTGGAAGAACTGGAGAATGATAGAAAACGAAATTGTGATCTCTGATAGAAGAAAAGGTGGAACCGCTAATAGCTACATTGGATGCGCCAGTAACGAGGCAACCTGAGTTCCTGAATCCTTCATATCTTTATCCCATTGTGATCTCCAAATAAAGATTCAATATGCAAAATGACGTTGGATCTCGACCCTATTGATTCTATCTATATGCTATCCTCTTTTGTGGCTCAACTAGAAAAATCAAATATAAACACCAAATTCATCAAACCCAAAACCTCAAACCTCATTTATCATCAAGGATTTCACAAACACATATCGGTGGCAACCCGGATATAGGATTCTAGGTCACATAAGTTTCTCGATGGAGCTTGTCGATTGTGTGTTTGACTATCAATGGAGAAGATGAAGTTGTTGGAGATGGAGGTGGAGAGAAAGGAGGTGAGCGTGGGCGGGGGTGTGCGCCGACGAATTAGGTGTGGGCCGTTGGGGTGCTAGACTGGTTGGGGGTTGGACGTAGGACTGTACAAAATATCCAACCTAATTGGATATCCAGCTGATCCAATCTAATTGATATTGGATATCGAATCTAATTAGATTGGATTGGATATGAAAAGTTAGATTTCTAATTGGATTAGATTGGACTTAGATTTCATATACTAAAATCCAATCCAATCTAATCCCTATATATTAATTAAAAATAAATAAATATATATCACATATTTATACCTAATTGATTAGTAAAATGTGACTAAATATTAATAAAATATATATATATTTTGTACACAACTTAGAGAATAGTTTGTAATTATAATAAAAATATAATTTCTTTAATACTTTAAAATTATTATTGAAATCAAAATAAACAAAAGAATGAATTGATAGTGTGAACTTTATATATAATACTTTATTATATGTAGTTTACTTTATGGTAATGTAAATTTTGTATGCTAAATTATGTGTAAAACACTTAATTTAGATAAATACTTGTATATTTTTACGTTAATCAAATTGAATTAAATTGAATTTGGATTTGAAAACACTTAATTAGATTGGATCGGATTCAAAAATTAGAATTCCAATTAATGTTGGATTGAATTGGATGTGTTAAAAATAAGTTGAATTGAATCGGTTTATACCCCTAATTAAACGACGACAGAAAAATGTTATTAGATAAGATGATGACGACAAGTTGGGATTGGGCTGAGGGGGACTCTTTAGATTATTTTTGTTTATATGTTTATTGTTTTTAGTTTAAAAACTATTTTTAATTTAAAAGTCAAAGGTAAATTTAGCGTGTGTTTGGTTGCTTACCGAAAGTAGCCTATTGTTGTTTACAATAGGGTGGCCGTTTGGTTGTCCTATTTTTAATATTTCTCCCTATTTTCTTACACTATTTTAAAAACTCTCAAAATACTATCTTTCTCCATCACCTTTTTAATAAAATATTACTCATCTCTATCACATTTTTATTAAAATATTACATCTCTCTATCACATTTTTAATAAAATATTACATCTCTCCATCATCCTATTACTTTTTAATAAAATATTACCTATCCCCACTATCTTACTATTTTTTAATAAATTATTACATCTATTCACTCCCTTATTACTTTTAAATAAATTATTATTTCTCTCCATCACCTTTTAAATAAAATATTATATCTCTTCACTACCTTTTTTAATAAAATATTACCTCTTTCTATTATTAAATTCCGTGGACCCCACCAATCTTATTGACAATACTCTAAACTAAATAAAATCACTGTTTATAATATTCTATTTACAATACCTTGTTTACAATACTACAGAATGCTCGACCAAACGGAAGTTTAGTGTTTTTTAAAAAATTGGTGAGCTCATAGTACTTATATGTAATTTACAAAAACGTGAGACCCAATTTTAATATTTTCAAAATTCAAAGTAGTTTTAAAACTTTTTACGAGTAGAGGGTACTACGTAATTATCCCTTTTATTCAATATATAATGATTGATTTCCAGTATTACTACTTGTGGTGCGCAACTTATTTCTTAATTGCCACTAGAAGCCAAAATTGCCTTTTGCTGTCTTCCTCTAGGTCTGATTCAATCCATTGTCAGTTTATAACCCACGCCGAATTTTCTGGCCTACTCTAATTTTTATACTTAATTTGCATACCACGTCAACTATTTATTTTTGGTAATTTAGGTCTCTGATATAGTTGTAGGAAAATAAAAAATAAAAAAGCAGCAAGAATTGCGACATTTCTCATGTGGAACGTGAAAACGCAATAGTAGGACTTGGAGTTGTCTACTCCGAGTCGTCAAATTGATAGAAATTTCTTCGTGCAATTATTTCTATGGATAAAACAGTAATAAAGGATATGTATGACCGTGATACAAATATATATATTTCAAATGAATATCTTGCAAAATATTTTTGTTTTGTCATTTTTTTTAATGTCACTAGCTAAGAAAAAAAAAAAAAAAAGACATAAAAATATTTCAATATATATATTTTTAAAGAACAATAATAATAATCCAATAAATCCAACTTAATAACGACCAAATAACACCATTCAAAAAAAAAAATCCCTTAAAAATAATAATAATAATTAGGGTAAATATCACTAGAGGCCCTCTAATTTGAAATTTTAGTACCAAAATGACCCTTACGATGAACAGTTATTCAAAACGACAACTTTTTGTCAATTTTCTACGGGAATAAAATGGTGAGTTTTATTCTCTTCTTCGATATGAAACCAATATGATAAGTTTTATCTTAATCGGGATTCTCGTTTGGAATGACAACTTTTAGTAACTTCTGTGAAATCTATATATACTAGTTAATGTTAATTTTGATATTTATGGAAAATAGACATTCCAAGTTTTCTAATGAGTTATGTTATGTCAAATTTTATTAACGATAAAAGAGTCAAAGATTGTTATTTAGAAAAAAATTTGAATTATTTGAGTTATTTTAATACTAAAATCTTAATTAAAGAGCCCGTAATATTTATCCTAATTATTATAAGACATAACGTTGACCATACAGTAAAATTAGCAGGGGAAGTTGACCCACTGTTTGGGCTGGTCCTAAGTATGGCCCAGGCACACTGTTTTAGCTAATTATTTCGAATTACTTGGTACATGAGATAAACTTTATAGAGTCGAAGCTAGGAAATTAATATATGTGTGCTTTATTGTTGTATTATATATTTCTTTCCCATAAAGTGGGTTAACATAATTGAGTTGGGATCTAGTTGATAATGGATTCAACATTGAATGTCTTTATGGAGACAGCAAACCGACTTATATTTCTCTTTTTTAAAATAAATTATATTTTAATCCGGATCAATATTACTTTCATCAAAAGATTTACTAAATATGAGTTGAACGTTGAATATATAGGAATTGTCTTATCAATCCAAGGCATTTTTTGGAAGTTTCTTTCATTTTTCCACGATAAAAATAATACACAGAGCTTTAATTTTGTTCGGTTCTTTTTGTTTTCCCTTTATCCTTTAATTTTGAAGGGAAAATATAGAGGGGCTAAAATGATATTTTCCCATTTTTAAATACAATTTGAGAATATATATGTTCAATAAAATTTGTGTCGGTTGTTTGTTAAAAACATTATTGTTCTTATATATATAGATATTACGTCGAACATTTAAATCTTTTTTTTTTTTTCTAATTATTATCTAGTCAAAATGTAAACATAAAAAAATCATAAATTTATCTATAATGTATTTAAAACAACAAAGATTAAATTTGAAACTAAATTAGAATATTTGTTTCAATTAAAATTGTTAAGGTCACAATTTATAAAAATATTAGAATACATAAAAATGATTTATCTATTTATTTGATGCGCTAAAAATGATTATAACGGAATAAGCTCAACTAAACTAATATTTTGTTTACAATTGGAGGTGTGAATAATGAGGTTCGTGCCAATAATTGTGTCTGTTTGTTTTGATCACTCTCGAGCCCAGTGCTTTGGTTCTTTCTAGTTGACTCCCTTTATGCCTCTCCCCGCCGATTACAAAAGTTTTCCTCATCCCTTTACCCAAAAATCATTAACTAGTCAATTGACCCACCATCCACGTGGCAATTTCCTTTCAACATTTTTATCCATTACCAACTCATCCAACCATTTCAAACTATATTCTACATTTTGGCGGTAATTATAATATCCGAATTACCTATCCCGCTATCCCTACCTATAATTTGTTATATATTAGACAATTTCCTTTTTTTTTCTTTTAAATGATATATATAATTTCTTAGTTAAAAAAAAAAAAAAACTTGAAATTTCTCGGATTCCCATTGCACCCCTTACATTAGAACTAAAATTTTGATATAAGTATTTTTTTTTTATTTATAAAAAATTGCCTAGAAATTGAAACTCTTAGCAGTCATTTAAATATTCTCAAAATTTACTTTTAAACTCAATAAGTTCATTTTATGAAGTTATGCAGAACATGCAAAACATGTTTTTTCATGATCGTTTTCTTACTTTTTATTAAATCAAACTTATTTCTTAAAAATTGAAACTTCTAATAGGGAACTGTCGTGCCGTCATCCGCTAAAAGCTTAGCAAAGTACATGTACATGTACATACAACATAGGGACTCACACCAGTGTCCTTCCCTCGACTCTCTTTTCCAAGAAAAAATTATTCAACATTTTATATATATAAATGAAATATTATTCAAACTTGAGGTTAGGAGGAAACTAATCTGATTATGGCAAATAAGTATATATTGTTCATATGGAAAATTCGAGAGTTATCTAAATAGACTACTCACACGAAGAGAGGCCTGAAGATAGGGGAAAGAAGTTGTAATATAGGGTAGAGTGGGTCCAATTAATTTCAACTTTGTGGCCAGTGCATGTGGAGAACATCATGAGAACGTAGCAATATAGATATAGATTGGGATTTATAGAGCATAGCTCTAGTCTAGCTTTGCCTTTCTAATTAAAGGACATTATTATTGCCCTTTAAATATCTATTTATGTCTCATCAAACCTCATATACATCCTTTACCAAAGCAAAACTAAAATTATAAGCTCTTAAAGAAGGAAATTAGTAGAAGTTTACTACCAAAAAAGAACAGAAAACGATGAAAAGTAATGAAGAAACAAAATATTGAGACCCAACTCAAAAAATTAGTAGAAGTTCATTATTAATTAACAACATCAGTTAAAATTAAGATACGACCTGTCCTGAAATTAGTAATGGGCCCTAATTTTGATGCATCTTTGGGCCATCCGTTCGTAGTTTGGTAATTAGGCCCAAAATAGTTGGGTGGGCCCACATGTGTTTGTGCGACAGGGTGGGGGGACTACAGGAATGCCCCTAAAATGAGGCATCAAAACATTTATGCACTTGTTTTACATTCATTACATATGTGCCACTCTTTTACTTATTTTACCCCTTTATTAAATGACAAATTATAAAGAAATTTATAGACTATGATAAATAATCCTGAATATGGAAGGGTAAAAAATTATTTTACACTAAAAAAAATAAGGTACAAATGTTATGACTTTTAAAAAAATGTGCAAATGTAATTGGTTAGGGAAAATGGGATATAGGGTGTAATTTCCTCGGTATAATTTCCTCTTGAAAGTTTTAGAGGGCTTTTACCTGTGTAGGCTTTTACTTGTACAAGCCCAAATACACAAGGCACGCAAAAACCTAGCGCGAAAAAGAGAAGGAAGAACACCCCCATCCATAAGCTTTCTCTTTTCTCCTGTTTAGTTTTCTCATGGACTTGTTGGCACTAATGCCTCCAATATTATAGGTAAATCGGCACTTGCCCTTATATGTTTTTTATTTATCACAAAGCCCTTTGAATTTATTATTTAGTGGCATTTTGCCCTCTACATATATATATATATATTTCATTATTAAACCCCTTGAATTTATATTGTATTGTTACATTTTCTTGTCCATTATTGATTTTCTCTACCTTATTTGACCACTTTATTTTTATCCAATTTTAATAATAAAAAAAAATAGCTCATTAGAAAGTTGTAACAAGTAATTTTTATAGATATCAAAATAACCTTGAACTACATTATGTAGCCACCTTGAAAGTTGCCCAAATTAGTCTAATGACCACATTACCCACAAATATCTGGGCCATTTTTCGATCGATTCTGGTCATCCCTTGACAAACCGACCACATTATTAGACTCATATCAAAGAGAATAACAATATTCTTTGAAAGATTGGATATAAAGGTCACTAAAAATTACACTAAGCCACTATGGAATTCACTACTTTTTGCCTAAATTTTCATCAAACAAAGCATCACTTGATAAAACCTACCACATTTTTGGACTTGAGATGCTGAAACTACAAATTCCACTAGTATTCATTCGTCGAATAGTCGAAATCTGCCATTGGTCTAAATAGGGGATAAAATACTAGTAAATAATAAATTCAGGGGGCTAAGTGACAAAAAATAATAATAATAATAATAATAATAAGAGGGGATGGGGGTGCATCAGGGCCGATAAAGGGCTAGTTTGGGAGTGTTGTGTCTTTAAAAGAAGTGCTATTGAGCTGTGCCACAAAGTAGCCAGGTGTTTGGTAAATTATACTTAAAAGTGCTATGAAGTCTAAAAGTTGTATTTTAGTGTTTGGTAAACTATACTTTAAAAGTACTTTGAGCCCTAAAAATTATATCCAAATATAATATCATATAAATAATTTTAAAAAAATATGTTTTATTCTTAAATTAA
>WUAT03062389.1:0-13455 GCA_010015005.3 Ulmus americana
ATTCGGATGGACCCAGCTTCCGTAGCACAAGATCACGTTGTAGGTGATGAGGATGACGATGATGCATCTTCAGAGGAAGATGGTGTAGACGCGGTTCCTGACGGAGTTGATGTAGGTGAGAGCTCATCACAAGCTAATATCCCACATGATATGGATATGGGTGCTTTTCGAGATTATGTTACAGATTGCATTCATGAGGGTACTAGTGGTTAGAGTAGTTTGTATTCGACAATGTGCGGTATTTTGCCACGTGTTTATTTGTATGAAAGTCAAGGATATTAAAAAATGTATTTAAGTTGAACTAACTATGGAAGTAGAATTTTACTAGCTCAAAATCAAGAAAATAAAAAAAAAAAACAAAAAAAAAATTAAAAAATAAAAAATCCTGTTCAAATCACCTCACAAACACCTATTTTAAACAATTCTGTTTAAATCCTGTTTCAGTACTGTTTCAGCAAATCCTGTTCAGAAAATTTAGATCCTGTTCAGATGCTAAATCACTAAAATCCTGTTCAAATCACGTCTCAAACAGACCCTATAGCATTATTGGATGCAACTCGGTACTCAGTAGTCCAAGGAATTGATAGATCTTATATTTCTTACCTTCCATACGCTTAATAATAAGGTTGATTAGATTTAAGATTTAGCTTGCTTGAAAGTACATATACGCTACCATATAAAATGGAGCTCTAGTTGTCAACATATAAAGGATAAATAAACTTGAATGATTGAATGATGAAACTAGGGGGAATAAAGGGTAGAGAAGTCTTAGCCCTAACATCTTTATAATTTGATTTTCTCCAGCTTGTTTATTTGCTTTTATTGTGAGGTTTTTTCCCACTACCGAGCACAAGACTAGTACTAAGCAAAATGGATTCGATAAGTACCAACCACGAATCAAACTAGCATAAATGGACGAAAACCTTAGGAAGTACAGAAGCTCGGCTATAACTTTACAAGAAGGTCAAGACTAGGTCAAGAATTTGTCAGCAATAATAAAATACTTCTTTAACACTTAAAATACCTTGAGTTTTCAAAATCTACTTATTGTTAAATACAAAATTGAAGGTTAGAAAGAGTATACAACAAAGGTTAAGTGTTAAAATAGATGGATCACGAGAAAAGAATTCCCAGGAATATTAATTTTTGTTTTGGTAAGATAACTTCTGAGCTAAAGTTGAACATAAACTTTTAAGTTTTTGTTATACATTTTTCTTTCCTTATCCGGATAGAAGTTCTATGCTCTAGTTAAATCTTGTTGCAAAAAAATTAATTAGAGTGGGAGGAGATGACTATCAGGGTAATCACAAAAGATCAAAGATTGTTCGAGAAGAATGCACTTACCCGGATGACTTTTGATTATATCCAGATGGTCACGAAAGATCGTTTGGGAAGAATGATCTTACCTGGATGACTTTTGATTATCTATTTGGAAGATTTGCCCAAATCTAGGCATTGTATCGAGGTCCGCATGTTGTTCACCTGAATAGTCAGTCTATTCGGGTGAAAGTAATTTAAAAAATAGATGTTAACATGTTAGGAGTGGCAAGATAAGCCAAAATACTTGCTCAAAAAGAAAATAGTTATTTATTTATTCTATTCGGAGAAAGGAAAGGAAAGTACATAAGGAAAGAAAGAAAAAGTTCAAGGACAATAGTACCTTTAAAATGGGTGACGCGTGTTTGATATAGTATTTTTTTTCCAAGAAACAATAGCTTGATTAAGACTTCCAACCACCACTTAGCTATTCTTTTGGTTGGTACATATGGAGCCATCAAAATCTTTTAAAACACATGTTGGCAAAATACAAATAGTTGTTTGGGAAGTGTGAAACGATTGGCATGTGTCTAAAATTCTTTATAATTATATGTGATTATTCTTATCATCATAATGAAGAATATATATATATTCCAAGGATAGCCTTTGTTTGGTCAAGTTTGGATCAAGGAACACCTTAGTCTGGACAAAGATAAATCCACCAGAAAAAAGCAAGTCCCTTTCCTTCTAAAAGTAAATGGACTCCGGATTTTACCAACCCAAATAAAGAAGCTACATAAACTGCTGTATATGCTGCCCAGATAGGCTAGTCAAGATTCACAAGGGTCCAATTCTCAAAGAGGCTCGAACGAAGAAGTCGGGCTTCAATCCCCAGATATGCCAGACATGGAAGAATGAGATCTATAGATCAAAAGGACCCAAGTAACGGGGTCCAAGGTCCATTTCCAAGAAAGGCCCAAGCAGCCTTGTTAGGGATTTGTGCTTCATAAAGTTCCGGACAAGAATGGCTGAACCGAACAGGTATGCCCGGATGGACAAGCACGGGTAAGACAAATCGCCTGACAGATCCAGCCTTTTTCATAGGTTATCTACTCAATATCTTCCTTGAGTCTCATAAAGATATAAATAAATATCTAAAGATACTATGTGTACTTAAATGGTATTATATTCATAGCCTAATCCTCTATAAATAGGGGTGAGCACCCAATGTAATATCTCTCTCCTCTCCCTCTTCTCAGATTTGAAGGAGACTCTCTCTCTAAAGAGAGCTCCTCCTTCTCTCTAGAAATAATTTCTATTTGTTTTTTATATCAATAAAATTACATAAATGGATATAAGTAAATTGCTAAACCACTACAAATTTTATATTCTTCTCTTTATTTTCCATCAAGTTCCACATTTTAATCCAAACATTATTAGTTTATAAAATTTCGTATTATTAGTCAAAATTGGTTCTCACAACACACTTATAAGGCCAATCACGAGTAATATATTTTAGATAAAGACCTTCATGCAATTATGTGTTAGGAGTTAGGACACACCATATAAATGATAAAATTTGAATTAGAAACTTGGTAAAATCCATAATTTTTTAAATTTCCATATTGCAACTAAACTTAACATAAGAATCAAAGATATCTTTAACCTCCCAACTAAGCTCCTAATAATAGAAATATTGTATAGCCATCTCCAAATCGATAGATTAAATTTTCAATATATATAAGCTTGAAGTAACCTCAATTCTTAAGTCACATTTTGAGGAGTTAGGCGTGTGAACTTCTAAAAAAATTGGACCTTTGTTCCTTTGATATCAAGGCAATACATCCCTTTTAAAACTAGAAATCCCAAAAAAATAAATAAATGAATAGCCGTGAGGTAATGCGTTTTTAAGGATATTTATTAAAATTAAAATCCATTAGCACTAAATAATTTTTACAATACTCGCAATCATAATCATAAATTCAACTAATTAAAGCCAACATTAATTCTATTTATTACATTGGCTTAATTACTCCAAGCACTTGAACATCAGCCTCTATAATGCAGGAGTCGCCCACAACAAATCCAATGCTCGGGTCTTTGAATTTGGCCAAAGGCATGAACCGAGAATAGCCAAGAGAGGAGACCAACCCGAACCTACTTGTTACTGAAAGAGAAACAAAAACGATAAAATTTATATTCTCTTTTGTTTACAACAATAGGAAATAAGGTTAGAGTACATTTGGATATTGTCTGGGATTTTTCAGCATACGATGGATATATAGTGATATTTTTTTTCCCTAGGTAAATCCACTTTAGTTAAATAAATAAATAAAAAATTACATTTAAATATATAAGAAATACCACCCAACTGAACAAAGTATCAAAACTAATAACTTGTTAATATTAGTATAATTTTCGTTTTTTTTTTATTTTTTATTTTATTTTCCCTATATGCTCATAGGTGTGTATAGAAAATAATAAAGAGCCGGAATATTCAAGTTGATTTTTGTTCTTACTATTAGTAAACAATAGGATGGGATCAAAAATCACTTGGATTACCAAAATATATCTTAATAAATAATTAATTTAACATGTATATCAAGAGTACAATTGATTGTATCAACAATATATATGGACAGGACAGAGTCTAGTCAATCTTGTGCTAAAATTGAAGACCAAATCAAATCCTGAAACCTTAATTCTAGGCTAATTTTCAATTTCATAAACTTATTTTTAATTTTGTTTTGATTTTTGTAAAATGTTCCGGCATTTTGTGAAGGAGCTAATTAAACTTAAAACATTGTGACTTTAGCATGCATACATAAATAATAAAAATTAAACAAGGTTAAGCTGGGTTTAGGGGAAAACAGAAAGCAAAGTACTATCTTAAATACCAGAACTTCTTTGGAAATGCTGATCGTTGATTTGGTTCACGACGCGCAAAGTATAATGGACAAGTAGTTTAGTGTTGGGAGCTGGAAGAGTAGAAGTATCCAAGGCTAGAAACAGTGAAATATTGTTCTCCTTGCTTGCTTCATTTCCCTTAGGATAGAAGGAAATCGTCCTGCATAAAAGGCAACCAAAAAAAAAACATGCTAATGATGCTATCTAATTTTTACTAGTGAAATTAAATCCATGCTGTCATAATAAGCATATAAGTACATACCATTTGTATTTTCCAGCAAGAAATGTTTCGGATTCATGCTGCTGCTTTCTCGGTGTTCTACTCGAAAAACGATAAATTTTCCACTTATATGTGTATGATTCAGGGTTTTTTATCATGGATACACACTCTCCCTTGAATGTCTTTTGGTTGGTGACAAAAACCTCGGCTCCAAAGGTACAGGTTCCCTTGACGATGTATCCATTCTTAGTATTTGTCAATGTCTTAAGATCCATGAATTTGGCAATACCCCATTGAGTCTTTGCTGAATGAAAACGCCTTACTTTCGCATCTGCATCTCGCAGAGTTAATTATAGCTAAGCTGTTGTTTAATATATGCATCATACTAATTTAAAGATTAAACAAATCAAGAAGTTCTTTGTGTTTAGTTGATATTTTTTAGTAATAATATGAATTATGAGCACATCCTGGTCTCTTTACCCCTCACATTAGTTGATTGAAAAACGGCGAGAGAATCAAGTGGCAAGATTTCCAATTTTTAAAAGATTTTTATAATATATTCCCAAAATAAGAGTTTTCATGCAAATATTTTAAACTTCAATAATGTTATTCGTTGCTTTTTATTAAGCAAACCAAACCTTGATTCTATACCAAGCCATGCATTATTGTTACTGTTTTCCTTGTTGCTTTTAATAATTATTATTCTTGTTGTAGTACAAGGAGAAAGATTAATTGGAGGAATTTCCTTAAATTCCTTTATAGAATTGTTTTTTCTAACGGTTCTATCGACCAACTAGTTCGAGTGAATTTTTGTATTGTAAATACAGTAACTATGTACTATAGCAGCTGAAAGAAAAATTAAGGTCTCGTACATTTATTAATAAAAAATATACCTTGAAGACCAACATACTTGTCCTGCTTTTGGTTGTATACAAAAAAGTTAAATATTGCATTAACCTCCCAACCATTAGCAAAAGAACTTGTCTCCATCAATTCCAAGTAAATTGAAATATGATCTTCTCCATCTCTTTCCTTGTCCCCTGTTGGGTAGATAGATAATTCCCTGACACAAAAAATATATAAATGATCTTTAGAATTAACAAAAAGAAAAGTTATAATAATCTTAATTATCCGTATTGTTGGAGGACATACCATTTGTAGCCCCCTGCTTCAAAATCAGATCTGTACTTCTCTACTGGAGCTTTTGAAAGTGATGAAAACGACTCAAGTTTGAGCAAATAGTGACTTGGGGGAGTATCTCTTTCTGAAAAATATCTCCCAAAAACAATAAAAATAAATGAAATGACACGACTAAAATGGGGATGTTATTAATATCTCTATACCTATATACCCTTTAGTTGTGTGTTGTGTACAGGGAACAAAAAGTAACTATCAAATTAATAAAGGGCAGTAAAAATTAAAAAACCTTAACTACATACCATATAAGGTCTGATCAAGCTCTGGCTGAACTGGTAAAAGAACACGAGGAGGAGGAGAATGATCATTAGAAGGATCCTCATCTGATGAAGAATTTGATGGTTCAAGTTCATTTTCATTGGACTGGTTGAACGATGATCCATTGCTGTTGTTGGATGATTGGTCTTCCATTAGCTCGCTAATGGCATTCAAGAACGAAACTAAATCATTCCTTCTATCGTCATAAGATTCCATCATTAAGAAATGAGAATAAAACTTTAAGCCGTAGAAAAAGAGATGTATGTAAGGATGTTCTGCCTATGCTTTTATGGATTGTATATATTATATATAGTCTTTCGAAGTACTATAAATATAGTCTTTGTTTATCCCTTTCTTTCCCTCGTGTTTTTGAGAAAAGTACCTTCCTTTTCCTTGGTGGGTAAACCGTACTCATTATTCTTGAAATACGTGTCTTAAATGCCAAGCCAACCATGACTTGATAAGGTGTTACTGTGGCATCGAGATTAGAGATATTCCTTGCCTAGTTCGAACATACTAAATAATTGTGATAATTTTATAATTTATAATAAAATAAAATAAAATAATTTAATATAATATTAAAATTTATAGTATATTTGTAATATATTATATTTGGATAAATTTATATTTAAGTATAATATATTACAAATATACCACAATAATAAATATACTATATTTAATTACTAAATTATTATTAATTAATATTTTTAATATTTAAATTAATTTATTATTAATAATTATTAATGTAATGAGTATAAATTCTTCAATGCATTAATTAAAATATTGACTTTTAACACTTTAATCTAAAATGTCATTTTATATAGTATTTGTGCATTGGAACACAATACTATAATACTATAATAATTATAATATTTTTTAATTTTTATGGTATATTTAAGAATACCATTGACATATGCATTAGAGATGGTCTTAGTCATTTTAAGGTGGTATTTTGTGGACTGAAGTAAAAACGGTAATTAGAATTGAAATGGATTAAGAATATAAATTTGGTTGAAATCAATATACAAAGATTATAATGGTTGGTTAACAATTGAAATGAAATTGAAAAATATCATTTGGACTAAAACACCCGCATCAGATTTTGAATGAAGGGTAATTGGGTAATTTAATTTTGCGTTTGGGAATGGAATGATAATTCTGTTTTGTTCAATTTAGGAATCATCATTCCAACACCTAAAACCCAACCAAACAATGTAGTTTGTTATGACTCTTTCATTCCGGAATATTTTCCAATGAACCAAATGAGATATAAAGATCATCTTAATAAATAAAAAAGCTAATTATAGTTTATATTAATGTTATAAACAAATAAATAAAAGAAACTACAAGCTGGAAGTGATCAAAATGCAGAGCTAGAAACTGCAGAACTTTTCAGACAAGGAAGTAATATACCAACTTAACCTTTTACAATTAAAGTCATCAATTGCTCCAGAAAATGTACACAATATAAATATATTTGAATAAAAATGTATACAATATTTCATATCAGCAATAGTCTTAAATCAACTGGAGCAATATTTGACTAGCAAAGAGAGATGAAAAGAAAGGGGGCAATATTTTTAGTCTAGTGTAACCAAACCAAGCACTTCAAACTGTGCCTCTATAATGCAAGCATCACGTACCAGAAAACCATTTTCTGGATCTTTGAATTTGTTCAGTGACATGAATTGACGGAAACCAGTAGCCGTTGAAGAGATCAGTCCCCTCTCTGAAAGAGAACAGCTTTATTTAAATAAAAATAATCTAAATTTAAAATAAAAAAAAATAAAAAAAACATAGAGCAATCCTTATAAATTGTCAAAATTCAACAGACCTGCTTGGATTCAAAAAAATATATTTTAAGAAAATGTTAACAATTGATTTTGTTTGAATATACGAAAACAGAAAATAAAAGTGAATCTAAGCAGGCCCAGCACGTTTAGTTTTTTGCTAAAGTAAAAGGGAATGGAGATAAAATCGTTCAGTCTCTCAGTTGCAACCATACCACTCTGTTCGTAATGATTGTTCTTCTTTTGGTCTCTCACACGAAAAATGTAATGCACAAGCAGCTTCTTGCCGGGAGGAAAACTCGAAGTATTCAAATTTAAACCAAGAGAAATATAATTCCTCCAGGTCTCTGCATCTTTTCGTATACCATTAGGCCAGAACAAAATTGTCCTGAGAGGCAAGATGACAAACAAAAACGAATCAAATACCGTGAGTATCAGGGCAAGCAAGTTAAAAAAAGGCCTTAGAAACAACACCTGCAGTTCTTGGTAACAAACTATTAAAGAAAACTCAAGACTCTCTAAATGAAAGGTTTTTACTGCAGAATCAAAAAGCAGTAGAAACTTTGTGTTTGTTCATTCAGTGAGAGTACTCGGTCGCCAATAACACACACATACGTACCACTTGTAGTCTCCGCCAGCAAATAAATCTGATTCATAAAGATCTTGTGATCTTTTTGAGAAAAAATCAAATTTCCAAGAATAGTTGCAAGTCATGGGACTTCTTATCATTGATAAACGCTCTGCTGTGAAGGTACTTTTGACGATAAAAACCTCCACTCCGAAGGTACAACTGCCATTAACAAGGTAACCGTTGGAAGGGTCGTAAAATGTTTCTAGATCAATGAATTTGGCAATACCCCATTGTGTCTTCATACAATGAAAACGCTTCACTGTTGCATCTGCACATATCTCAGGATTCAGGAAGTTAAAATTAGTAATGGACTCTGCTAACTAGCTAATGCAATTCACTACTGGTTGAATATTAAAGGTACAAAATACTATAATGTTTGGTAGGAATGAAAGAAAATGAATGTATGTAAAAAATATTAGAGTTAGAAATAGGGAAAAAAGAAATAAAAAGAATTTACTTTCCTTTATTTGACATTGGAAATAAAATTAATCCAAAATGTTAATCTATCTACCAAATGATCATTTTATCGATGCTGATGTTGTTATCTATTTGCATATTTTTCATACTCTCTCCTCTCGTGTATTCACCAATTGTCTCTACCAAACAGCCTATTATACTGTTTCCCATCCAATTTTCTCCCTCCTCACCTAAATAGTGGTAGGCTACATTAATTTCGGACATACCCAAGTACTGAAATAACTAGTGTCACGGTTCCTACATTCAAAAAGAGGAACAAGGGTACAGAGAATTTAAAGGTGTATAAGATTAAACATACAAAAGCTTTATCTCAGCAAATTTCAGTTACATTACTGGTTTGACAGGCCCCAAACAGAGGATATAGAGAATTTTATCCCCAAAACAAAAACCAGAGGATAGAGAAGAAAGTTTTCGCGACAGAGATGGCAAACAAACCAAAGCTTAATCCTAATTTTGTTAGTCATACACAAAGATGTGAAAGAAGCTACATACCTTGGAGACTGACATACTTGTCTCTGACCCGATCAAATAAAAAGAAATTAACAATAGTATTAATCTCCCAGCCAGTGGAAAGAGATCTTGTATTCACCAGTTCCAAGTAAACAGAAATATGATCAGGCCCATCCAAGCTCTGGATCCCATTTGGGTAAATAGCTAGTTTCCTACCATAGTACATATGAAATAGATATCATCGTTATTCTTGGAAAACAAAAAAGGCCTAAATACAGGAAAGAATTTTCTTTGCAATAGGACTTGAGAAGTAAACAAAACATAGAAATATATCAGTAGTAGTGAGGAGAAATATCATATTTATGAGAGTAGAGAATTAGAGAACACACCATTTGTAGCCCCCTACTTCAAATTCAGAGCCACTGTATTTCTCTATTGAAGCTTTTGAGAGTAAAGAGAAGGACTCAATTTTGAGCAAATAGTGACTCGGTAGAGCATCTCTCCCTGAAAATTGACATCCTGAGATAAAATGAGAGAATACTAAAACAAAGAAAACGCTATAGGATTTCGTTTATTAATTACCTATATTGGCAACAATAACTACCTATTTAATTTGAAGGGGAAAATAATTCTTCTAAGTGGAAAAAACAGCCAATTCTGATGCAAACACTTCTAAAATGATGAGTATACTAAAAATAAATAAATGGGGAGTCAACAACTTTTGATGCTAGTTGTTTTTTGGAAATGTCAGCCATAAATGTTTGTTCCTATAACTTATTTGCATCTTTTCTCCTTTAGAGGAGTTTGTTTATAGTCATATAAACTTTGGTTTTAGAAATTAAAAAGGGGAAATTACATATTAGTACCTCCAATTTGACAAAATTTCAAAAAATACCTCAAGTTTCAAAAAATACTAAATTGGGCCTCTAGTTTACCCTAATTACGTATTACGAAAACTATTTTTGATCTTTAAACTAAAAATTAATTATAGAACAAAAATAACTAATTAAAAACTTAATTAAGGACCGGCAACCCATTTTATGCTGAGGGCCGGTAAAAGAGATTTTGGGCAGCAACCGTCTGGGCTAGCAACGGAGCCTTTTCCGGTGCGGGAGATGGTCAACGGTGAGAACCTTTACGGGGAGGGGGAGGAAGAAGGTTTAATTTTTTTTGGTTTTTAGGTTTTTTTTCCTTTATTTTACATTTTAAAATTATTATTATTTTATAAGTATTTTTAATTTAAAAATCAATGGTAGTTTTGATATTTTTAAAAAAATAGGTGACTTCAGTACTAAAACATAATTAATGTAAACATGAGGTCCAATTTGGTATTTTCTAAAATTTAAAGTACTTTTTAAAACTTTGTGAGACCAGAAGATATTGATATGTAATTTTCCCAAATAAAAAACCAAACAGAAGCTTTTATAACTAGAGTATAAGTTCTACATTATTCGTTTGTGAAGGGAATTAAAAAGGAAACAAGTTCAAAGAAAATACCCTTTTGAAATATGGTCCTAAAATAAAATACACATATTTGAAATTTTCATTGACGAAATTGATACAAAATAATGGTTGAGGAGAAACTTTTATAATTTTCTAAAAGTAAATTTGTCCGAGAGTACTTTAGATCCTGTAGTTTGTCATTAATGTGGGTAGGGGACCATAATTCCCCCAATAAAAAATTATTGACTTTTTCTACACATATTTAAATATTTTCAAATTTATTATATTTTTTAAAATTCTCCAAAATTATGTTAAATTACATATTCTTACCCTTATTATATTATTAGAATATGTCAACTCTATAATCTTTGATATAATCATTTCATATCTTATCATTTTATACATTTAAATCCTACTAATTTTTACATCTTACACACCTAAATTTTATCTTTTACATTATATTACTAATATTCTCACTATCTTTTACATAAAATATTATTATTTTTATATTATTTTATTATTAAATTTTAATATTCCTACTATTTTTTACATAAAATTAGTTTTTAATCTTTTGGATCTTATTTATTTTTACAAATTTTTTTTAAAATTTTGTTCAAAAAATTATCATGTTTAAATTACTAAATTTCAATTTAAATTGCATCTCTAACAGACTCTAATATTTGTCCACTTCTAAACCCGACTTGTTATAGTTAATGTAGGCATGAAAACATTTTTTTTTCCTTCTCTGTTCAGTTATTTTTATCCAGTTCAAACTTCACAAGAGTTTAAATAATATAATAAACAACGTGAATACATTTGGTCCAGTTGAGAACCAATTCAAAAATTCTATTTTATCATATTTGTAACAATTCTAATCATTATCTTATTTTATTATATTTCGTAGATCTCATTATTTTTTATATTATATTTTTAATATTACTGTGTGGATTTCATCACTGTTTACATAAAATATTATTATTATTATTATTTTATTAAACTCTGTGAATTCAACCACATTTTACATAAAATATTTAATATTACTGAGTGGATCCCACTGCCTTTTGATAAAAAAAAAAAAAATCCTGTTCAAAAAATTATCCTGCTCATAATCACCAAAATCTTGTTTAAATTGCGTCTCAAACGATCGCATTATATTCTCTTTAGGATTTTATCGGGTTTGAGATAGGGAAGGAAGGGTTTGCTGTTGCTGGTCAGGACATGGCCAAAGCATTCTGGTGCTGCAGTTGTTGTCCCAGTCTAGTGGATAGTTCAATTTTGGGAGTTGCAGAGGGGATTGAAGAAGTAGAGAGTAGAGCTTTTAAGGGCAACACAGAGTGTCGGCTCTAGTTACGTCGAGATAAGTATTGTCGAGTGATGGTTTTTGCAATCCCCTCCACATTTTTGCCCAATAAAGTTTGTTCTTAGATTTTAATCTAATGTTGTGTTTGTGTGTTCCCCTAGATGTTGGAGAAGACTTATCCAGATATAATGTAAAACATAATGGTAACATAGCTTTATTGAATGAAAAAAGACTTAATGATTCAAATATCTCATGAACTTTCCTCGAATTTGCAAGTTGCCTTCTAATATCTCAAAATGGTCTTTTAACTAACCAAAATTAATGTTTATCGACTAAATGGACAGGGTTGGTAACATAACCAAGACTCCATTGTCTCTACTCCACCATACCATAAGTAATAGGGTAATACTGGTTGTTTGGATCCACCCCAACAGTTGTCAGTAGTTGACCCTTGTGAAAACCTTTTAGGAAACCGCCATCAAGTCCTATAATCCTTCTACAACCATTGATCCACCCCTTCTTGAGAGCATCAAAGCAAATATAAATTCTTTGAAAGCAAGGATTATCATCAATTGCATTATCCTAAGTACATTTGATCTTCACAGTACCCCAGTATTCATTCTTTTTAACACTGCACAATAATCTCATAAGTTTGCATAATGTTTAACAATAGTACCCTGTATAATTTTCTTTGCTATCTTCTTGGCCCTATAATATTGCCATTGGGTAGATCAATATTAGTATATGTCCTAAACTATTATGCAAAGGCATCAAAATTCCAATTTGGATTGACTTTCCATTGATTGAGATACTTCTTGACTATTATTTCTGAGCTCAAAAACCTGTTCCTAAACATCATTGCACAAGTGTGATCAGGTCAAAGTGTTTTTACTTTGAATGTCTTGAAATCAACATTCAACCAAGAGGCATAAATCATCCATTGGCAGTTAGGTGAATTGCAACCGGCTTTGATATTGTTCTTATCATTGAAATCAAACCTCACTGTCTTTCTGTTTATTACCACATGGACCCTTACTGCGTCTTTGAAAACATATGCACTAGAAAACAACATGTCAATTCTGAACACAGGATTCTTTATATCCATTGCAGGATTAAAATCTTGGTTCTTCTTGCTGATGAGCTTTTTGGGTTTCTTATATGGAACCTCCTTATCATCGTCATATGTCCCCTCTAAACTGTCTAACTCTACACTCTTCACACTATTAACATCTGATTGACTTTTGCTTCTTCAACTTCAATTTTAGAAACCTCAAAACCCTCCCTCTTCAACACCATCGTTTGCATCAACTTGATGTTCATTGATGTGTGCCAAAACAACAAGCAATTTAAACCTTACTTATTGCCCACAATTGTCGTGAAAATAGTATAGTTCAAACAATGGTCTTTCCCACAGAGGATTAAATCTAAATCAATTAAATATCTACTTTGAATTGTGGGAGGATTTGTTGATGAAAATCAATTAAAACAATTCGAAAAACAATTAAAAAACAAGTTGAAAACGTTG
>WUAT03062499.1:0-13453 GCA_010015005.3 Ulmus americana
AAATAATATAAAAATAATAATATTTTATGTAAAATGTAGTGGGAATATTATTAATAAAATGTAAAATGTGATAAGATATAGGTGTGTAAGATATAAAAGGTGATACAGTTTAGGTGTGTAAGATGATAAAATATGATAAGATGATATAAAAGATAGTAGGGTTCACATGATAGAATATAATAGGATAATAATTAGAATAGGAAAAAGAACAATTTTTGAAGAATTTTTTAGAATATGATAGAATAAGATTCTTTTGAGTTGGGTCTCAAACATACCAAATATAAAATGTGGTGTGATATTAATACTATAATATAAAAGGTGGTGAGAATTAGTGTATGAAATGATTGAATATATTAGATGATGTAAAATGTGGTGGGGATATTGAGGAAAATATGATAGAATAATTGTTAGAATATGGAAAAGAACATGTTTTTTGTAAATCGTAAAAATTCTATATATAACAAGTAATTAAAGAAATAAAATCAATTTTTTTATAAAAAAATATTTTAAATAAATTTTGTATTCAAATTCTATAACAAACACCACCTGCTTCGTTTTTTCTATTTTCTCTATTTGAATATGATTCAGATTATATAAAGAACATCTATTATCTCTATTCAGATTATTCAAATAAAAACTCTGTTCATATACTCAAAATACAAACTCTATTCAAATACTGATAATATTATAAAGAACAGGCCCACTATAAAATTAGATAATATATACCAGTAGTTTATAATTTGGCGAGAGGCCTGAGGAATTAACTGCAAGAGGGTCATCTCGGCAATCTCCTCTCCTCTCATTTTCACCATAAACCCTATCTCCTCCCCCTTTTCGCGGAACCAATCCAAATAACCAGATGAATCGGATATCAACCCCTGCTACTAGAGAATAACATTTGCTACCCAAACACAAAATCTCCAACAGAGCGGAGTGTGTTACCAAACTTGCGAGCTAAAATCCTGTTCGGTCTATTTGTGGCGGAGGAGTTTTTTTTGGGAGGAGGGCATGGGAGATGTGGCTACTGGGTGCCGTGTCAATGGCAGGGGCGAATACCTTGTTTGTTTCAGACTATTGTATAAAAAGTTAAATTATAATTTTGTAAGTATTAGTGTTTTTATGTATCTCAATAGTTATTTTTAGTTGTTTTAATTTATTTAAATAGTGATTATTTTGTTATTGATTATACTCTTTTTAATTGTTTAATTTAATTTGATAATTAGCTTAAATTTTTTAATTAAAATAAAATAATAAATTAAAAATTTATAAGATTCTAGACTATGTTATTTTTAATTAATTTTGACTTTAAATTTCATGAATTTTTAAGATAGTATCACATTCTTCTTTGATTTCCTCTATAATATTACTATAAGAATCAGAGCTTGGTTTCGTGTGTACAATTTTTTTTTTAATCGTATTACTTATGTTGCCCTAGAAGTTTTGACAAGGAAATTGATCATATTGTTTTGCATGCACTTTATATGCAAGGAACATTCTCGCATACTGCTGCAACTTTACTCTTAGTCTTCATTCTTTTACTGGAAATAGTAATTAGATAATTAACTCTTGTGCTACTGATCATATAATTAATTTGGGCTCACTATAAATTAAGTCATTTATCTTCTAAGTGTTCAAAATCAGTCATTACTATTTTCAATTAGTTTTGAATTTAAATCTCATAGATTCTTAAGATGGTATTAGAGTACATACTATTTTTTCACTCTTGTTGGTCATTCTGCCCAAGTTCTCACAATCTCCCATTATCAATCCACACGTTTGATTTACATAATAAATGTAAGGGGGTATGTTGACATTTTCCCACATTGAAAAATATAAGCCATATGTGCAATTTATTACTCTCCTCGGTACTAATTAATTTTGAGTTAGAGCCCATATATTTTAAAAGTTGTACAATAAATTAATTTATCTTAATTACTTTATTAGCAGTGCTCTATTTTTTCAACGTTTTTGTTGTTGTTGAAGGGAGCTTTCTTCTAGATTGGAAGACAATGCTCCAATCTTGTGAGGAGTATATATGAAGAAAATGCTAGTGAAGTCTTCTTTTTCTCCCCTGTAGTATTTGAATTTGGTTGAGGACAAAATAATATAAAGAAGGATGACTTGTTAAAATTGAGCAAAAAAGTCAAAGAAAGAACCAAAGAGCGTCTGGACCGATTAGAGTCCTGTCCGAACGGAAGGCCCTTCTACCAACTTGAAGCATTTAATGAGATTTGATAGTGTATTTATTAGGATTAGACCCGGCATTTAATGATGGTCAGAGAGATATCTATTAGATATTATTTGTAATAATACTATTAAAATGCTCTCATCTTTGCCTATAAATAGTGTGAGCAATAAATATAAAAGTTACATTGATTTAACTCAATTCAACCACTAGATACTCAAATTCCCAAGAATCTCTCTCTTACTTTTATTGCTTTCTTAGTTCATTAATCGCAATAAATATAGAAGCTTAGTTTTACTTAGAACAATGATAATTGTTTGTTAATCTTTGAATTAAATCCGTTTATTAAGTTTTCGATCTATAAATTATTTATCTTGAGATTTTGTATTTTTAAAACAGAAACGGGCTTAACAATTGGCACTAGAAGAAAGTCCTTCTGAAAGTGATTGCAATTGCCCCCAGCAAACTTTGTTCAAAATGGCTTTCGTTACTGATTGTAATAGCTCGAACTCGGAAGATGGTCACTGAACTCACCATGTGTGGGTTAACAAGAGACGAGCTTTCGCTCTGACTATAGGGTTCAGGGCTCTCGATATTAAAGGGATGCCAGCCAAATAATCCGCCCAAATATGTCTATTCCTCTTGGAGAAAGGTTGATGCAGTATACTCAGCATACTACCTTTAAAACTCTAAACACATATAATCAAACAGGTCCTAACTCGGTCACCCCACAACACCGTACTCTACCGGGAGGGCAAGTTGGTCAGTAGGCTACAGACATAGAACTTAATCTGTCTCTTGACTTGCTAAACACTGAAACACCTCTTCAGAGGACTCCTTGGAGTCGAAGAAGGGGTGGTTAGGGTAGCCGGTCAGATGCCGGACCATCTGGGTAAAGAAACAAGTAACAATACTGAAGGCTTATCTTTAGAGCCTTCTGGCTCATATTGATGTTCAGAGAAGAGCCCCGAAGGCAAATCCATCTGAGTATTCGGCGTCAGGATCCTCTTTTGCCGAATACCATGAGGATTTTCCCACTTAGGGAAACTTGCCTTACAAGGATCTGTTGGCGTTAAGGAATTTTCCTTATGAAACTCTCTAACCTTAGGGAAACCCCGCTGAACATAATGTAGCAGTGCCACTTGTAGGTAATGTTGTTCCTAGGTGCTCTGTTATGCATCAAATTGCATAATATAATTCGGTGCAAGGAAATCTCGATTTGCGTGATCGGTTGACGATAAATGGCATTCTAGGGAAAACAAAGTTATCTCATGAACTCATCGGGAAGGTCCTATTAAACCTCTACACCTACCATCTCAGAATCAGGCGGGTCTCTACTCGATCCCTCCACAATATAAGCCAAACAATAACATGGTCCCAAGCCAAGGGATCGTGCAGAATGTTGTTCAAGGTAATCAAAATCTCCAGTTGGTTGAAAATACGAACGCCTATTTGGACCAAAGGTTAGCTGAGTTCCGCCAACAGCTGACAGGGACCTTTTCCAAAGCTGGGGCAGTGAACTGCTTGATCTTTAGTCCGGCTATAGAACAATATGTAATTCCTCCTAGGGTTAAGTTACCTATAATGGCAAGCTTATATTTGGGAACAACTAGCCCGTTTGAACACCTTGACAACTATGTTGTGCACATGGCTCTTAATCCAAATCATGATGCACTTAAGTGCAAGTTATTCGGGATAATATTAGGGCAACATGCCCGGACATGTTATGTTAACTTATCCCAATGATTAATCGGGAGTTTTTCTGAATTAGCAGAGAAATTCATAGCACATTTCTCTAGTTGTGAGCCCATTCGGTGTCCCACTGAAATCTTGCACGAGATTGTGCAAGGACCAAACGAATCACTTTGGGAGTATATTAACCGTTTAGCCCTAACGGCATTGATGTTACAGACTTTAACGATCAAACTGGATGATCAACATTTGTCTCAAATATACATCCCACAAAACAGTATAAGTATCTTCTCTGTCATCAAAATACACAATCTTTTACCACATTGATGGAGGTTGTGGCTTCCCATGCTTTGACCGAGGAGAAAATCAGACTATTCACTGAGCCGGCAATGCCAACCGTTCATGCACCCCTATTACCATGTACTCATACCCAATTGGATTATGGCGGTGATTGGTCAAACCGATCAGATTCGGAGCACAGGTTTAACAAAGCCCCAGACAGTAATCAAACCTCCTTGCGGAGGGATAATAATCGATCTAGGCCGTATGACCAAAGGGGGCAGCCATCTAGGCACCCGGAAAATCAAGTTGAGCAACGAACATTGTATTCAAAATACAATGATTATGCTGCCTTGATCTACAATCTGGAGCATGTTTTCCAGCTGGATAATCGAAATAGAATTCCAGCTCCCAATCTAGTGAGAAATATAAGCAAAAACTTGGATCAGTTTTGTCACTATCATAACAATCCTAGTCCTTGGACTTCTGCTTGCTTCGTCCTGCGCGATACTGTTGAACAGCTTTTCTGAGAGGGGAACTTGTAGGAGTTTGTAAATCAGAATATGGGGCGTCGAACCCTGAATAGGCTTTACAACACGTTCCAAATCGATCACAACCGAATAGACACAATAACAACAATTTGCATCCGGTGGAAGTTACAAATCATGACAACATTATGTGACCGCCTAAAGACGAAGTTCTTCCTGTAATCTTTTCCATCTTCGGCAAAGATAAACCTGGACGCAAGCCTTTTCAAAGGCGTGTGTATTGTAAAGAAACCTATCGTGACCCGATTGGGATATAGGTTAATCTAACTGAAGCTGCCCGATTTCATCCTCAGAACACTTTGATCATGATCACCTTCACAGAAGATGAGGCCAAAAGGCTTCATCATCTGTATTTTGATGCGTTAGTGTTGGATCTGGAGATTGAGAGGCATAAGGTTATGCGAAATTTGATCGATAATGGAATTTTGGCAGATATCCTTGTTGCCTGAATGTTAAATCAACTTAATATCTTGGATTAGACTCTGCGACCTGTAAAGAATAACCTTCAGGGTTTTGCAGGAAACGAGGTTGTGCCTCTTGAGCAGATCACTCTTCGAGGAACATTCGGGACTTTCCCATACTGTGTGACTATAAATGTTAATTTTGTGGTTGTGGATAGTCCTTCCGCTTATAATATGATAATCGGGAGGATTACCCAACACCCTATTCAGAGGATTACTAGCACCTATCATTAACTCATGAAATTCCCTACCCCATTCGGGGTTGAAGTAGTTGAGGGAGTGCAGATCGTGACTAGAGAAACATATAGAATAGCCAAAGCATTCCGGTCAAAATAGCCGCAGTATGCCCCACATACCTTTCCGATCGGTCCAAACGCACCTCTAAAACCAGTTGACATTGGATGAAGTATGGATCTGTTGATTACGGATATTTGATCGAAGCGATCCCTTTGGGAAGTTTAGATCCCAGGGATGAAAAATTTTCTTAGAGAGGAGCCCCGGTCAAAGATATGGAGGAAATTCAATTTGACCCAGAGAAGCCGGGAAAAACATTTAAGATCAAGAAATTATTATATGAACTACTCCGAACATATCTTGTTGAGTTTATTCGAGCCCATCAAGCTAATTTTGCCTAGACACACTATGATATTCCAGGCATTGACCCTTCAATAATAGTTTATAAGCTCAATGAGGATCCAGATATGTGAAAGCCCGAACCTTCTAAGCCTTCAACTTACTATTTAATTACTATTACTCAAGGTCTTGAAAATTCAGATGAATTTTTTTTTTTGAAAACACTTGTATAGAAAATACATTTCTACTGGAAAGTCCTATTCAAATCCTCTTAAATTTTTTTCTTCCAAAGTATTTTGTTTTATGGAGAAACGTGATTTGATTTTTGTATACTAGTAAATAATATAAGGCGATGATAAGGAATATTATAAAAGAAAATGATCCAAACTCAAATATTCAAACTACCAGTTACTTTCAATAAAACTCAGAACTCTTTAAACTTTTGAAATTTAACTTTAGAAATTGTTGCGGATAAATCTAATTTAATACGTGTATATAATTAATATATAAAAAATCTACTTGGTTGAGCTGATTGGTTTAATAAAGATAGTTTAACATAATTTTAAAACATAGAAAATATCCAATAGCTTAGATCTTCTAAATAGTCTATTACATAATAGATAAAATTTCATAGTTGTCTATGGTGTTAATTAAAAGTATAATGTCTCTAAATTATTGAATTGAACTCATAATTTTGAATTGAGTTTCAACCAACATACTTAGTGCATACGGAAACATTTTCTATGGCAGTCCCTTCTTCCCAACAACCTCTCACCATTCCCACGCTAGTGCGTATCCATCCATTAGTCACGAGTTATAGGTTTTTTACCTGATGTACCTACAACACGAACTATGTGAGCTATCGCCCAGCAAGTACAATATAAATTCTCACAAAATAGTTGTTCATGCAGTGCAGGAAAATACTTAAAAATTATTTTCTTGGACTTAAAATTCATTTTGTTTGAGCCCTGTGTCCATACCCTATGCGCGCATCCCATGAGGAACCGAGGGGAGCGACCCGTCCAAAATCCACACGACCATTAAAACATCAACTTTATCCGAAATTGTCCTTTTCCTTTAGAGACTGGGTACGACACCGTAAAAACTAAAACATTTTTCCTTTCTATAAACTTTTCTTTTTGAGTCTATACAAAAATAAGACTCCTTTTATGTTTGCAAAAATCTTTGAAATAAAGATCTAAAACTGATGCAAACAATAACGCGACATTTCACATGTGATGTAACACAGCATCGATAATACATACAATCCACACATCGATAATACATACAATCCACACATAACACTCAGACAAATCACATATCATTTCAGACATCGCTTGAAAGTGTTTATGTTGTAAGTGAGATTGTACTTACTGTTTTGCAGCGCAAATATCCAGTCTATTTTGCCCCTACCAAAAAGCGACAGTTCTTGTTTAACGTACTTTAGTGTTAGAAAATATCACATTAAAGGTTTTACTAAGTTAAACTTGAACCCAACCATGTTATCCCATCCTTTCGAATACTAACTAAGTAACTAAGTCAATCTTCATTCATCGTCGGTATGCGGGTCACTTGTGATGTTGGTCGGTCTCGAACCTTGTGTTCTCGAACTTGGAATTTTGGATTCCCGAGTCCGACTTTAAAATTAGATGGTCAAAGTTATAGTTATCGACATTAGGATTTTGTAATAATATCTTACGGTTTTAAAACAAAAATTTAACTTAATACTATTAAATTGGTTTGACTATTGACTAATTAAGGTTATTAAATAACCTAATTATAAAACTCTAATTACCCATTTACATTTAACTTAAAAAGAATTAATTAACCTTGATACAAATAAGTGACTAAATATAAAGGCTTTAATTACAAACCTTGATTTCATTTAATTTAAAAATCCATTTACCTTACTAGATTAAGGGATTATATTGAAAGACTTTAATTATTATATTAATTTTCTAAGAAAGCACTAATTACTTATCTTAGATTTAACTTTTCTCTAATTAGATTTCTTTCTCTTAATTAGTTAAGCAAAAAATTAGAAATTAATCTATTATAATAAGCTTTACACTTAATTAACCTTTATTATTATTTTACAAATAAATTACTTCTATTATTTACTATAGGTTATATATAAATAACTTCTCTTTTATTAATATAGGTTATTGCTTTACCATATTAAAAGTTGTATGACTAAATTTTATTACTTTATCTAGCATATTACATTTACTTTACTAACTCCACTCTATGTTTTATTAATTACATTTTTACCCTTAAAATATAATTTCTTTACAATTTAATCCTAACCCTAAAAGAATTTTACCAACAAATTAAGTTATGTTAACAATTATTTTCTACTAACTCATAACCTAAAATTTTAACATTTATCAAGTGAATTAACAATTTCATAATAATTATTTAGACTAATAGTATTTAATTATTTATACTACTACACCTTATTTTTATTTCATTTATCCACTATTACCATTTTACAATTACCCACTAATTAAAACACATAGTTTGTTTATTTTCAAATTACTATTTATTTATCTACTTTTATTTACCTAAACCTTTACATATTATTATACCCGCTTTTATCTATTTATTTAATAAACTAATTATTTATTTAACATTACATCTATATATTTATTATTTTTATTTATCCCATTATAGGGCCAAGCTCTTAAATTTTTTTTCTTCCCTAAATCGACCTAAAGCCCGTTTTTCTTTCTGCCAGAAACACACAGCCCATTTTTTTTTAAAGCCCGTATACTGAATAATCCAAGCATATATATATATATAAAATACCGAGGTCCCTGTTCACGCCAATTTTTGTCACGCCACCGTGCTGAGCTGCCGCCTCCGTTTTTCTGCACCACCGTCACGCTCAGCTCAACTCGCCCCGTCGCTCCTGTCCCAATGGCGTCATTCTCCGGCTGTGTGATTCACCATGGCCGAATCTGCCATGGAAGGTGTTTTGAGCTCGAGCTTGAGCTCTTTCTCTCTCGGTTCCGTTCAACGCCGTGCGAGGAGGAGGCTCCTCCACGGGTTTCATGCGCTACCTCTTACTGACCTAGTATACCCATTACGATCTAAAATGAAGGAAAACAATTAAGGAAAAAGGGTATAGAGTTTTACCGAAATGAACTCCAACGAATTAGCTGTCTTTCCTCGAGTTGTCCTCCTCGCGGATCGTATCTGCCTTCTCCTCTCTTTGCTTCCTCACTCTTTCGCTCACCTTGCTTGGTTTTTCTCTCTGTTTTCTCTCTCTTTCTCATTCGCTCACTCGTCCCTTTTTGTTCTCTATTTTCTGAAAATAATATGCCAATAATGGCATGTTTTCTCTGGTTTTTATGGCCTTTTTCACTCCAATGGAACAGTGCCACGAGGGCATTGTACCGGCCATGCTTCCTCTAAATTTTGTAGGCCAAAAATGAGCCTGAAATCCCAGTAAATCTCCTTACTCGGCTTTGCATTTTGATACATATCCTTTCATTTTTTTATTTTTTTATTTTTTTTGTTTTGTTTGTAACTCATTTTGTACAGACCATCTCACCTTTTTTTTTTTAGTTGTCAATTTCCTATTTTTGTATGTAAAAGGTGATGTTTTTAAAGGCAAAGAGAAGGATGGGCTTGTTTTTGGCAATTGTATTGAGGTGTTAGTGGGCCGATCCTAATGGCTGGCCTGCTACTCCTTTTTTTTTTTTTTTTGTAAAACATTATATAATATTAATGATAATAATACAATAATAATAATAATAATATTGTTACTTTCCATATATTTATTAGTGATTTGTAATATGATAATATCACTAATAATTTAAATATTGGTATTAACAATGATACTATAACCAATAATTTATACTAGGTATATTTTTCTTTTTAAATGTAAATCCATATTCACCACTAATAAGGTAATAATAGTAATAATAACGTTCCTAGGAATATTATGTGAAATAATTATTTTAGGAATAATAATAATTTCAATGATATTGAGAATATTATGTAAAATAATAATTTTAGAAATAATAATATTTGTATTATTATTAGTCTCTTTATAATTCAAAACTTATAATATTTTTAAATTTAAAATATAGTAAAATTTACTAAAACTCGTACATAGTACTTTTGAAATAAAAATCGATGATACTTGTCTTTGTTAACAAAATATCGTTCTTGGTCATTTCGTGATAGTTATAATCTTTAATCACGATATATTTATATATATCCATAATATTGAAAATATAAATATTTAATTATTATCACTAGATTAGTGATAAAAGGTACTCAATAATCATAGTATGAAATTAATGATTGGTATTTGTAGGATATGCATATTATTTGTCTAATTACAATCGTCAAATTTTATTTGAATAAGAATCGATAATATTTCGTTGTGTTATCATACTACGCGTAAGTGCTCATGTCTTTTCTATGTTCGCATTTTACTTTAGATGTGCTCTTAAATTTTTGTATAGCTCATCATACTCTTATGATGGTAATTGCGTGCGTCCATTTTCTACACGTCGATTTCCATGATTTGAATATATTCTGTGAATATCTCATTGTGTCGTATGTTAGTGTTTTGATTCACAAATTTTGACTTTTTGTTTACATTTGGGTCTGAAATCAAATTATCACTTCACATTCCATATCATAAATACGATAGCATTTATATAATATTATTCGGCATTTAATTTATGAACATAATAACTATTTCATTAAATATTGCCGATTAATTTTTCATTTAATTAATGGCAACAACTAGGGTTAAGGGTTCTAAATTTCTCAGGGTTTACATTTTCCCCTCCTTACAAGATTTTTGTCCTCAAAAATCAAAACAAATGGGGGTATTTCTCCATCATCTTATCTTCTCATTCCCAGGTGGCCTCTTCTTCCTTATGATTTCACCACAAAACTTTGACTAGTGGTATCGCCTTGTTACGAAGTATCTTCTCCTTTCGATCCAAGATCTGCACTAGTTGTTCCTCATATGTCAGGTCTTCATGAACTTCTATCTGCTTGTGTTCCAATACATGTGTGGGATTGGGAACGTACTTCTTCAACATGGAGACATGAAACACATTGTGAACTGATGACAGTTCTGGAGGTAGGGCTAGTCTATAGGCTACTTTGCCTACCTTCTCTAGAATTTCAAAAGGTCTAATGTACCTCAGACTTAGCTTTCCTTTCTTCCCAAATCGTATTGCATGCTTCATAGGTGCTATTTTCAAAAACATTGAATCTCCTACCTGGAATTCCAGTGGTTGCCTTTGTTTGCCAGCATAACACTTTTGACAACTCTATGTTTTTTTTATCCTCTCTCTGATCAGATTTACGGCCTTTGTAGTTGATTTGATAAAGTCCGGTGCCACGATCTGCTTCTCTCCTGTCTCGAACCAATGTACTGGTGATATACACCTTCTTCCATAGAGAGCTTCATACGGCGCCATGCCAATTGTTGCTTGGAAGCTGTTATTGTATGAGAATCCAACTAATGGTAGATACTTGTTCCATGAACCTTTGAACTCCATAACACAAGCACATAACATGTCTTCCAAAGTTTGGATGGTCCGCTCTGTTTGTCCCTCAGTTTGTGGATGAAAAGACGTGCTAAATTTCAACTGGGTGTCCATTGCTCACTGAACACTCTTCCAAAAGGTTGAGGTGAATCGACTATCTCGGTTAGAAATGATCAACATAGGCACTCCATACAGTCGTACAATTTCCCTTACATATAAATCCGCCAATTGTTCTAGCGAATATGTGATCTTGATGGGAAAAAAGTGTGCAGATTTTGTTAGCCTGTCCACTATCACCCATATTACATCGTGTCCGTTAGTAGTTTTGGGCAGACCTACTACAAAATCCATGGAAATTTAACTCCCTTTTCCATTTCGAAACGTCAATTGGCTGTGATTCTCCAATTGGTCATTAGTGTTCTGCTTTTATTTTCTGGAAAATTGGGCATTTTTCGACAAATCTGGCCATATCTCTCTTCATACCAGGCCACCAAAAACTTTCTTTCAGGTCCTTGTACATCTTTGTAGCTCCTAGGTGTATTGAATATGGAGTAGCATGCACTTTCGTTAAGATTTGAGTTCGTAATTCATCATCGCTGGGAACGCACAGTCTACCCTTAAGGTTCAAAACTCCATCCGATGTGAGGCTAAATTATGTATTCATTCCTTCCTTCACTTCTTCCCAAATTCGATGTAGTACATGATCTAACTCTTGAGCTCCCTGTGTGCCTTCAAAAATGGTTGGTTGGAGTGTTAATGCCGACACTTGACCCATAATCAGTTCCAACTCCTAACTGTTTATCTCTTTCTGTAAGGGATCAGGTAGTCCATGTATCGACATCAATGTAGCAGTGGATTTTCGACTAAGAGCATCGGCGACTTGATTAGCCTTCCCTGGGTGGTACAGGATTTCACAATCGTAGTCCTTAATTAGTTCTAGCCATCATCGTTGCCTCACATTCAATTCCTTCTAGGTGAACAAGTATTTTAAGCTCTGGTGATCAGTGTAGATTTGGCAGTGTGCTCCATACAAGTAATGACACCAAATCTTCAAGGCAAAAACCACTGTTGCCAATTCCAAATCATGAGTAGGGTAATTCCTCTCGTGTTCCTTTAGTTGTCTGGATGCGTAAGCGATCACTTTTCCTGTCTGCATCAAAACTGCTCCAAGTCCCAACTTTGACGCATCACTGTAGATTACAAAATCTTCGTCTTCAATGGTCAGAGTAAGGATTGGTGCACTTGTGAGTCTATCTTTTAGCTCTTGAAAACTCTGTGCACATTTTTTCTTCCACTCGTACTTTTTCCTTTTTCTGGTAAGTGCCTAAGTGGTGCGGCTAAACTTGAAAATTCTTCCACAAATCTTTGATAATAGCTTGCCAACCCTAAGAAACTTCTGATTTATGTGGCACTGGTCGGTGCTGCCCACTTGCTCACTGCCTCAATCTTGGCGGGATCTACTAATACTCCTTCTTTTAACACCATGTGACCTAAAAAGTGTACTTTGTCCAACCAAAAATTGCACTTAGATAACTTCGCATACAGTTTGTGTTCCTTTAAAAGCTGCAATATGAGTTTTAGGTGCTCTTCGTGCTCTTCTTAGTTCTTTCAATAGATTAGAATGTTGTCGATGAACACTGTGATGAATTTGTCAAGATATTTGGTAAATATCTGATTCATCCAGTCCATAAAGGCTGTAGGTGTGTTGGTCAATCCAAACGGCATTACCAAGAATTTGTAGTGTCTATACCGAGTCTGAAAAGCCATTTTCGGTATACCGTTGTCCTTGATCTTCAGCTGATGGTACCCGGATCTCAGGTCAATCTTTGAAAAGACAAGTGATCCCTTTAGTTAATCAAATAGATCGTCGATCCTGGGTAAAGGCTACTTATTCTTGAATGTCACCTTGTGCAGTTCTCGGTAGTCGATGCACATTCTGAAAGTGCCATCATTCTTTTTTACGAACAATACCAGAGCTCCCCAAGGTGAGTGACTTGGACGTATAAAACCTCTCTCGAGTAATTCTTGTAGCTGAATCTGGAGTTCCTTGAGTTCCGCTAGTGCCATCTGATATGGAGATTTCATCTCTGGTGCAGTTCCTGGCAGTAATTCGATCTCGAATGATATAACTCAGTTTGGCGGTAGTTCGGGTAGTTCTTCAGGAAACACATCTACAAAGTTTCAAACTACCGG
>WUAT03062610.1:0-13452 GCA_010015005.3 Ulmus americana
TCTTATGCGTTGTATAAAAAGTTTAATTTTCATTGATGTTTTAGGCAAGCCTAATTATAGCATTGATGAAGTTGGGACAAGTGATGGATTGTCCTGTCTCGAGTTCCAAGATGGGGATAGTTCATTAGAGGAAATTCTCTGGAAGATTGAAACAGTACAATCAAAGGTCTTACAGTTGAAGAGCCGAATCAACAAGGTTGTAGCTGAAAATCCCTGTACTGCATTTGTCAACTCTGCTCAGAATTCCACTCCTCCTGAAGATGGAAATAGAATACAGGCTGAATCTCAATGTAATGCATCCCAGCACACATCTGACCACAATATGGCAGATCTACTCATACTTGACAGTGCGACAACAAGTCATGGAGAGGTGTCACCCGATCCTGAAATGATTGAGACCACAGATCAGCCACAAGCTTGGGGCTTATTGGGAAATGTAGGTTTCTCTTCACTTTGAATTGATGCTTTTAAGATATTTGATTTCCAGTAACTAACTTTGTACGAGTTGTCTCCTATCTAGAAAAAGAACATATACATGCACAAGTCGGACATGAAAATATTTCTAATGTTGTTGTGGATGTTGGTTTTTACATTTTCCACCCATTTCTCTATTCCTCTTGTTGTAGTGGATATTCCTCCCTTTAATACTCCAAGGCCATGTTTAAAATGAGTGAATTGGAGTGATTCGTACTTAGCTCTAAAACTGTGGAGCCTTAAAGAGTTAAACCCCAAATGAGCAGTGTCTTTTAATTTGACCTCTTTAGAACTTTTGCCGTAGTAGTTTGTCGCCACTACTCAGTGTCAAAATAAACTTATGGACATGAACATTATGCCTTATATTTTTTGTCTTAGATGCATGTGCATACTTTTCATTTTGTTCCAACATATCTTATACCTGCATATTTTATGACTACAGACTGAGAATGGATTGCTGGTTTATAGTAAGCGACAGAAAAGAGAGGTGCATGATCTTGAAAATGTTAGAGCTCAGCTCAAAGAGAAATCTCAGGCATCAACAGAAGAGCAGAATGCCAACCCATCTGAAGATGACTCAACCCCGAAGAGCAGGGCGAGGAATAATGCAAAATCAGTCCCCAGCAGTTCCAAGTCTCATATGCCCTGGAAAACAAGAAATCGTGGGAAGCGGAAGGTTGGTTCAAGAAGATGAGTTTGGAGATCCTCAGGTTACCTCGATAAAAATGACTTGGATTATTACTTCCATGCTCTGAAAGGTTTACAATACTTGGTTTCTTTTGTTGCAAGAATAATCATCCAGAGGTCATTTGAATTTTATACTGTATATGCTATTTTGTTCTGCTGTAAATGGTGTTACATTCTCTCTCTCTCTCTCTCTCTGGAGATGTATAAATGAGTTTCAACTGTACATGCTGCTGATGCTGCAAAACACGGTTATATTCTATTTGATTTTCATAACTGATTAGATTTAAGTAGTATTGGCTCCGTTCTTTTTTTTTTTATTTGAACAATGATTTTGTCTGGTGATTTGGATACTATTACTATTCACATGCTGTTCTTTTTGTGGTTGCTAGTAATTCTGTTTCTACATTAATTTTGTTTGAATTATATTTTAAATCACAAAAAGATAATCATGTTTGAGTCGTGATTTAAATATTTTTACAGTAATCTTGTTTGAATCATTATTTGAATACCAATCATGTTTAAATCATCAAAATACTGTTTAAATCATGAAACGAACACCTCTATTATTTTACTTGGATGAACTAGTGTTAGAACTTAAAATAGAACTGAATGGCTTTTTGGCACTTTTTTAGCATTTTTGGTTCTTTAACTAATAATTGCCAACGAGTTCAGAGACTAGGACCAAGTAGGGAAATTTGGAATTTCTGGTGGCCAAGTTCATTTTCAGGTTTATATTTTAGTAGTACATATATAACACAGATTGAGAAAGCTTTACAACAAATTATAAAACAAACTATAAATCAAAATATTTAGCTTGACAATTTTGAGATGCTTGTTTCCCCATCAAAGCCCTTCTGGTGATTTTAACAGAGAAGAGAGCCAACACAGTGGCCGATGGCACAAAAAGCACGTCCGGAATGGATTTGATCATCTTAAGCTGCGGAACACCCTCTCCGGCTCTTTTTGCCGCCATAGCAGCCGGCGGAGTTACTATTCCGGTGATCATGGTCACGCGGTCGATCTTGTTCAGATTAACATTCTTCGTCATAAATTCTACAAAGTATTCTTTCCTTTTCCCCTCATCTTTGGTGCCTTTCCATTTCTCGTGAAGTTTCTGACATTATTTTGGACACACACTTGTTAATTATAAAAAAAAGATGGAAAGAAACAAATTTTAGTTGTGTTTGGTGATGAAACAAGTTAAAAACTGACCTTTACTTGTTCACGGTCAGGAACAACGTAGTGTTTTCCAGGCAATGCAGAGTTGAAAGCGCTGAGAGATTATTATAATAATAACTTGATTAATATTGTTTGTTATCCACGAAAATGATACCACTTAGAAAGAAAATGTGTAAAACATGTCCTTTACTTGAAAATATCAAGAACAGCAACGCTAAACTCATCACGGGTTTTCATTTTTTTCTGTACAAACTCATCGTACAATGTTCCCGTTACAAAATCAATCATCTTTGTGTACACCGATCCTGCATATATCATGTAAAAATTCGTGAGTGTGTTCATTTTGCGATTTGAACGACATTTTGACGATTTGAACATGATATTTTAGCTTTTGGAAGTTGAAATACTATTACTGTAGCATGTAGCAGGATTCTGAACAGTGGATCCCAAAAGAAAAAGAAAACAAAAAACATTATAGCAACTATGAAAAGAATAACATATGAATAATAATAGTATTGAAATTTTCAAACAAAGTTAAAATCAAACCACGAAAACGACGAGTGCATATTTCAAAAATATTATTTGTTGATTCTATATTTATATCATTTGAAGGATAGAAAAAAAAAACAAAAATATAATATATGAATAAGAGAAGGAAAAATGTATAACGGACCTCCTCCCATGAAACTCATAAACAGCCCCATCTTTTCCAAATCTTTGTTCGGTGAATAAGATGATAACGTGCATATATACATATAAATATGTTGATGGAGAATGATTGAGAAATTTATGGCAAATTTGATAAGAGGAAGCAAGGTATATATCCATTAATGTTTCCTACTTTAAGCATCTTTATTGGAACTCTATTCTTCTCTTGAAACCAACCTTTAGCTTGAGGGAGGAGCCTGCATTTGGATTGGTTTCTTGTATGTAAAGAAAATTAAGGTATTTATAAGAAAGAAGCAAACAACAATATTGATTTTTTAGTTCTCTGATACAGTCAAATATACACCAAACATATGACAAATTAAAGAACAAACATGACATTTTATTCATAATTAAAACTGGTAAGAATTCCACTTGATTTATTACAGCTCTCATATAATCCGATAATTGCAGACCAAAACACCGATGAATTAGACAGTGTAGTGCTGGTTAATAGCGTCGATATCCAAGCCTCTCAGTTTGGCAAATGATTCAACTTTGCCCTTCAATGTGTGAAGCTCCCTCATTCTGCATAATGGAAGATCAATTTGGTGTGAGTTTCAATTTAAGTGTCAAACTTTAACAGTTAGGATTTAAGAGAAAGATAGCAATTACCTTGCAATCTCGGCACGCCTTCTAGCTTCTTCTGCCATGAGATTGATGTCTCTAAAAGTGTTCATCCTTTCCGGGAACATTTTTGAGGAGGCTGGCTGGAGGCCATGCAGGGTTCTCTGCTCTGTCGCCCATGCTGCTTCGCGAGCTTCCTTTCCAAAGTCATTTTTGCTCGAAAAAGCAGTCTGCGATGATAGATTAATGCAGAAAGAAACAAACAGATGAATTAGTATGATTAAGAGAGAGTGTGTTCTTTTGTTAGATATATAGAGAAGAAGCTTAGACATACTCTTTGATCCACAACTAAATTCCAAGCTCTACCACTTAGAGCATATCGGACAGCAAACTTGATAGGATCAAGTAGCATGTAAGTTACAATATTGAACAACCAAATCACTCCGGTCCATCCCCAACCGATGCTTTTGATTTTGGCAAATTCCCAATTTGCAGTGGCTGACATAACTGTTGCTACCTGCATAGCCAAAACATAAGTATAGATCTAACTGGTACCATAGAAAATAAAACAAAAGGGCATAGTTTGAGAGGTAACAAAGTAGATTGATCTAAACAAATGTACCAATTGAGCAATGATGAAGGCAATAACTAGTAAAAGCCCTGGTCTTTCAGTGAAAGACCATCCCCTGGAACGAGTCACAAATATTAAGGCCTGGCTAATGGTGCTGACTTGAAGATAAACAGCAGAGGCCATCATGGCTGTAAGCTCTTTGACTTGACCTTCATTGTGCTTGTCTATCTTGTGCCTATTAAGGCTTTTCACATGAAATTTCTCCTGCAAAATCCAAGAAAAATTAGTACTAACCAAATGTCCAATTGCATATGATCTTATATGCAAAGTTTTGAAGGATATTTACTGAAAAGAAGTCGTTGTCGTAGGCTGCCCAGAAGAACAAAACTGTCATTAGAGCCATGTAAGCACCGAGGACAACCCCGGTTGCAAAAATTTCTTTGAGCTTCCAGCTGTCCGGAACAGGAGATGGCTTTACTCTATCTTTTGATATGGTCATTATGGTACCTGTAACACCAAATGAACATGTTAGGGACAATCTAGAGAGAGAAAAAAAAAAAGAATAATGACATTAAATCACAGAGAAGCTAACCATCGTTAAGAATGGCAATTACTAGAACCATGAAAGGAGGGAAGTCAAATTGCCAAACCATAGACAGCAACAAAAAACCGAGCTGCAATACAAATTCAAGTTTAAGATAAACAAAATGTTTCAAAAATACCATAATGAGTTGAAATTTTAGTACAGAAGGAAATCTTACCACTATACGAATGGTGATCGAAACTGCATAGATCTGTGAAGGGAAAAATTAACATGTTAGATACGCATACAAATGAAGCTAATGGGAGCTTTGTTATAGTTGGATTACCGTGTAGTTTTTCATTCTTTGGAATATGGCACGGCTTGTTAAAACAGCGCTGATTATAACACTCAAGCCGGGTTCTGTTAGAACGATATCAGAAGCACTACGGGCTGCATCTGTTGAATCTGCCACTGCAATTCCAATGTCAGCCTTCTTTAAGGCAGGTGCATCGTTCACTCCATCACCTGTCATTCCACATATGTGTTTTCTCTCTTGCAACCTCCTCACAATCTCATACTTGTGTTCTATATTAGAACAAAGGGTATGATCAGAAACTGCCATTTAAGGAAAATCAAAATCTAAAAGCTTTTTTGAGTAGAAACTGACCAGGAAAGACTCCAGCAAAACCATCAGCTTTTTCTATTAGCTCATCTATTGGGATTGTTTCAAATCCACCTTCTTTGTGGTCACCAAGAAGAGAAGAAGAAGGGTACATGTTTGTCCCCATCCCTAGCCTCCTTCCTGTTTCTTTACCAATAGCAAGTTGGTCACCTGTGATCATTTTAACACTGACACCCAGATCTAAAGCTCTTCGGATTGTTTCAGCACTGTCGTGGCGAGGAGGGTCAAAGAGAGGGAGAAGGCCAACAAATTCCCAAGGGCCACCAGGACTATCTTTGGTTCCGGCAGGTACTTCCTGCAGCAATTAAAGCTTGGAGTCAATCTCAAGCTCCAAAGATCAACATAGATTATGAGATAATAAGCATTTTGTGAGAGATTACAGACCTGTCGGGCAATACCAAGAGATCTTAGACCACGTTCTGCAAACTTGTCAATTATCGAGTGTACCTTCCTTTCAATTTCTGCCTTGTTATGTGCTAGATTGAGAATCTACGTTTAAATTTTTTCACAAGAGCTCAATGATTGTTAAAGTACTTTTTCAGCTATAAGTGCTTCTCAAAAAATGATTTTGTAACTAGTATTTTACCTGTTCCGGTGCGCCTTTGCTAACTTTGTGCCATTTACCAGCAGCATCAATATATGTAAGAGCTGTCCTTTTATCAGTTGGATTGAATGGAAGGAAGTGAACCTCTCTAATTCCAGCTCTTGCCTTGTGAAATTGAAACAACAAATACAAAAAATATTAAACAAAATCCAAAGCAAACTAGTAGCAAATTCTTATTGTCCTTCATCAAAAGAAATAATCTTTCTACCTCCTTAGGGTCTGCCAACATGTTAACAATGGCACAATCAATAGCATCTTGGTTTTCTAGCCTTGATGCTCTTGCAGCCATTAGTACAACCATATCCTTGTCAACTCCATTAGCAAAAGGGTATCTTTAATTTCAAATAAAACTTCTGAACAAAGTTGTGGTGGAATGAACTTGCTGAGATAAATGATGGGAACCAATGGCCATTGTGACTGAGAGAACAGTTGGCATGGCAATGGGAATCCCACCAATTAGTAGGACAAGTAGGCTATCAAGACCATGACGATAACTTCTCTTTTGAGGACCATAGATCACTATGATCTCGATAACCATTCCGATAGCAATCGAACAAATGCAAAAGTTTCCAATTGATGTTAGTACCTGATACAGTCATTTAACAAGAAAATTTTGTGTAAGAGTGCTGTTGAGCATTGCCATTGTTTAAAAATCGAGATTTAAAAAGCTTAGAATCCAACTTGCTGGAAATGGCCAACATGAGTTGTGTGTTTCCACAAGATGAGCTGCCTTCCCAAAAAAAGTGTGAACTCCAGTTGCAATAACAATTGCTTCGATCTCACCTTGCTTGCAGGTTGAGCCTAAGTAAACCCCGTCACTGGGATATTTGGTAACATGAAGTGATTCTAGAGTAAGAGTAGATTGTGAGAACAAAAGAAGGTGTCAAGTTTCTTAATATTATTACCAATCTATGTTTCTTAATTAAGTCATTTACCTGATCAGTCTTCAAAGGATCTGTTTCAAGAAGATGAGCATCTGTAGGAATGATGTCGTCAAGTTTAATTCTAACTATATCTCCCGGAACCAACACTGCAGCATCTTCCCCACTCCATTTCCCATCTCTTAGAACCTAGTAATTGGAAATAAAAATCAGGAAAAATGGAAAAGTACTCAAGCAGTAATGAAATAGTTTGTTCTATAAATTTGTGAAGAGGACAAACCTTGGCTTTAGGGGCTAACCGAGCCATTAGAGCTGCGGCTGCATTACCAGCGTTGTTTTCCTCAACAAAACTAATGGTTGAGTTGATAATCAGTAAGGCTGTTATGCCGACGAAATCATGATAATCTACTTTATTTCCCTGCAAGAGTAAGATCATGTCAAACATGTAGCTTCCATGGATGTTTAAGAAAATACTACCAATACTAAGAAAACAAAGCATATCTCATTCAACTCCATGCATACTAAGAAAACAAAATTAAAAATTATCCCAAAATTAAAGATATTAGTACAAATTATCTTAACTAAACATAATCAACATGTACAGGACTTCGAGTGGTCAATAAAAAAAGATGGAATATAATTGTCTATTGTAAATAATAGAAGATGCACTATTAAATTGAGATACAAAAACTATTAGCTGAAAGCCTAACCATGAATCCGTCATTGATTCCATTATGAGACAAAAATCACAAAATGCATTTCTGAAGTCCAAATGAAACCTAATAGCTACTACTATAGTAGAAAAGCTCTACAAAATTATAATTCCATTTTGAATAGCACTGGAGAAAACTTACTGTGAAGGAACAAGCGGACTGTAAACTATATTTGGCTCAATAATTTCGCCAAGAACCAATATACCTCCACCACCATCATCTCCTTCCAAGCAATGAGAGAACACTTTTGGTGTTATTCCCTGTGAAGACCTGAGTGAAATTAGCACATTCTATTATCAATTCCATCAAGAGGGGTAACAATAACCCAATAAAAAATATAGTGAAAGATGATCTTCTACAAGATAAATAGGAGTAAAGCATTTTTACAATCACAGAGGGAGTTGAGGAAAGGCTTTCCCCTCAAAACATCACTAAAAAGCAAACCAACAAAAACACATAATAGCTTTGCTCTTTTAATATACGCAGAAACCAGCAGGATTGGATCCAATGAAATAAATCCAAACACCTGCAACTCCAGATGGACACTCTCATACACACTTGGGAACTTCTTGAAGGATTTTTTTGACATCTATAATGGATATTACAATACTAGGAAACACACAAAAACCATTATGTGTATCGATGGGGAGGGTGAAAAACTGACCACATCATCTCCCAACACCAACCAGAGACTTCCCGTCAGATTCATGATCAAGCCTTGATGTTCTTGGGAGAACAGGTTCTTAGTCCGAATGATAAGGCTCTCCTACTACAACTACTTGCTCATCAGGGACCGGCGTGGGTTCAACTTGCCTGGGCGTGTAGGTAAAGGAAAGATCTTTGTTAGTAGCAAGAGCCCAAAGTTCTCTCTCCTCCAGCCCTTTTGGGGTCTGAGGCTGTAGCGATCTGGAGTGTGATTGGTTAATACATCTCTGAACTTCTTGATTTGTAATACCAAATTCCATCATGTAGAATTTTGTGTTAGGAAAACATTGATCTTAACTGAAGAGTAAATCAAATTTCTCAATCTTATATTAACAAAAAAGCAATATTTGACATGGTAAAATAAATATATAAATAAGATCCGCAGTAAATAATTCATCATAAAGTAATTTACAGCATAAATGACAACAAGAAACTCGATACGGTACCAAAAAATAGGAATATGCAGTGACTGATAGGTTTGCAGGATATTGTTTAAAACAGGAGCCTGAAAGTTATGCAAAACAACAAGTTGAATATATCACAAGGTATCAAGTATAAGGAAACAAAAAAGTACAATGTGAACTTAGAATGTTGTAGCTCCTAATGGATAGATGAACTATGATATATAAGAAGTTTCATGCATTAAACAAATTCCCAAAAAGTAAGCCAGCAAAACAATTAGAAAAAATATATATACACAGTACAAAAATTTCTTATATATCAGAAGTGGTACCAATATCATCTCTTGCTTGTGCTTTTTGCATCGACAAGTCTGAAGTTTGCATCTGCCACCATGTATGATATAACTTTCAATAACTTGAAGTACTCTGTTGACAAGGAAATGAGTCGAATGAAAGAGTGGTTTACATCATGGGGCATTTCTATTGCAGGGGAAGTCTCTTTGAAGACAGTTCAGCTCAGGAAGATATTTGCAAGAAAAAGAAATGTTACTACTTATCCAGCAACAAGGATTTAACAACGGGTAAAAAAAAAAATCATTGAACGACAGAGGTTTAATAGTATTAATAGTAGAGGTGTTCTCAAGAATGTAAAATGAGCATCTACTCATTTTATGATTGAGCTGTCAAATGTGAAGTTGTTAGCCATCAAATTAAGGCACAATTTTATTTTGATTGCATAAAACTATTGTGGTTTTGGCACGAAACAACACACGTTACACACAAAATTATAGTTGAAAGCATTAAAAGAAAACATGCAGTTGTTGTGTTGAGGTTACCCATGAAGAAAATTGTCTCGATAAGAAGTTGTAAGAAAGATCTTTGGACATGAATGTACATTAGCAAAAGTTAGAAAGTTAAGTAGAAGTAAATTTTGCTTCAACCAATTGAATTTTCAGAAACACCTTGATTAATACTGCATTAAATCTTATTCAGGACTACTTAATATCATGATAAGAGATGCATCAGTCACGTTGTGCATCATCTGAAAAGAGTAATAAATTGTAAATGAGCGCACACATACACAAGCACTATGAGAGAAATTGAAAAACAGTATTGAATGCTAGCAATACATAAATAGCTTATCATAACATGATCATGTTACAAGATGACATACATATTCTGAAGTTCACTACTCTTTAGGCTTGGAAGGTTTCCTGAGAGGCTATTGCTCCAAGAAATTTGGCTGTTTTAACAATCGAAATCACAAAATACCAAATAAAGAGGTTAGATCAGTGAAGTTAATTTTTCACAGGGCAGGAAATAAGACCATAAAATTCACATACAAATAGATAGGATACCAGAAAAACAAGTTCAGAAGAACATATGCAAACACTGACCTAACCACAGGCCCATATATTGGATAACAACCCTGTAGTCCATTGATCATGCTAGAATGCTGACTACAAAAGAAAAGTTCCTTGTCTTCCGAGAAGACTTTTTTCACTTCACCACTTCTAACTGCATGGAGAGGGCTTGCAAGGTCAGCATCAAAGCATTTCAAAAGAAAGCAATGAGAATATGTGAGTTAGAGTTCTTACTTTCCCTTCTCAATAAACTCGGGCCTTTTTCATGCCAAATTTTAAGACGAAATGCATAGCCATGAACAAAAACCACATTATCCTAGGTAGCAGTAAGTAATTCTACAATTGTTCTGAATACTGCCATGATTGTATTAGTAGATAAAGCTCGCAGACATTAAATTAATATAATATAGTCAAACAATATTGTAAATCTGGTTGTCTCTGTCTGAAAATGTGCTCTTCCAACCTTAACCGTCTTTTCCTGCAGCCAGGATCGCAAGTTCCATTAACAAGAGGATAAAAATAAGTTCTCAGTTCATGTAGTAGCAAAAATTTAAAGATCGAAGAAATTATGTCAAAAACACTTTTGTTAGCAAGTCATACTGAAGTAACTGAACTATACCTTAACCCTCTCCTCTTCAATGGTGTCCATGATATAAGCCATATACCTGTAAAGTAGTCGATAAAGTAATCATCTTAGAATGATATCAATAAAACCGCATCTTCTAGTTATTAAAGATCAACATTATGGACATTACTTCTCTTCAACTTAATATCCATCCTGTGGAAAAATTCTAAGAAGAAAATTCTGGTATAAATAGTAAACAGCATCTATGATTGACTCAATTAAGAGAAAATTATGAATCATTTGCTTAATTAAAGTGATCATCATGTGGCAACATCCAACAAAATAAGCAGAGGGAAAGTGAGACAATTATTGGACCTTGCAAGAATTTTGAAGTGCTGTAACATAAATGTGAAGGAAAATATACAGCTAGAAGGGATATGTAGGAAAATAAGCAAAGAATGATACCAGTTTCTCATGAGAAAAATGCAAATTTTAGTAATAAATAATAAATAAAGAAAACCACACGCACACACACTGAATAAAAAGCAAGATTCAGAGGATTGATAGTAGTATTCAAAAATGAGAATCGAAATATAAAGTCTACTCTGACTCACCAGCTTTCTCTGCTCTTATACTTTGCTTCTTTTTCTTACTTTTGCATTGTATGATCATCAACCTGATCACTAAGAAGAAGTATCTGGCCCCCAGTTGTGGACTTACCAACATCTGCAACCAAACAAACCATATTATAGGTCAAAAGCAGACAATTTCAACATTACAAGCTGATGAAACAAAGAAAAAAAAAACATTAAACAAAGTAAGAAGAGTTAGCATCTTAACACCAATTGAAACATATAAAGAATCCAAAAGAAAACGTCAAAATAGAGAAGATTTAAGCAAAGCTTCAACATGTTTCAAGCACAAAAGGGTGTAACGACTCGAGTAGTGGACGTATTGAGCAAAGAATTCCCAGTCATCCAAACAATAAATTAAGGAAAGCCTCAGGATGGAAATCATTATAAGTTAGTCTTTGAACTATAATGTTCTAACACTTGAGCATTAAAAGAAAACAATAGCAGGAAATGTGAGTTGAGGCAAATTCATTTGAAGAGCTTATCGAGAATCTTTTATAAAAACAAATGCTAGTTTGTGAGAAGTAAATAATATTGTTGTGAGGATCAAATATAAACAGTCAAAACAGACATTACCAAATAAAATAGTAACTCGTGTATATAATCAGACCACATTTAGAATTTTTCATTTCTATATACATATTGCCTATCAAGTAGAATGCTTACCCACATGTCCAATGAAGACAACATTCAAGTGTCTTCTTATTTAATACCATCTGCTGTAGTTCATCCTTTAGAGGTAAAACATCTTTCTCCTTCACTGCAATAATAAGCCAAAAAAGTCAGCACTCAAAATGTTAATTAAACTAACGTCTAACAAAACTGCTAGGCAAAATGTAACAAGTACCAATTATTAATAGAATAACTCTGAAACACAAAACAAACATAGCTAGATACTATATGGCAATAAAACTAACTACAGAGCAAACCAATCTCCATAACCATCTATAGCAATTCATAAATTGGAGAAACAAATACAATACCCAAAATTATAAAATTCATCTGAATTTCTTCAAGAATCAAAAAGTTTCAAAAGCATAACAAAATGAAGCCTTTTTTCAACAAACCCAGTTCAGAAAGTTTAGAATTCAGTTCTAAAAACATTTGAATAAAATTGAGACATATTGGAGAAACACATATGGTATCAAAAAAAAAAAAAAAAAATTCAAACGAATTTCCAATTTTACGACTCCACATGAATCAAGTTATTTCAGAAGCATGAGAAAATGAAGCATTTTGCAACAAACCCAGTTCAGCAACTTATAAACGTTCTCTCTCTAAAACATTTTTCTTCAAACGCTCTCTCTCTCTCTTCTCTATGCTTAGCCTTCTTTTCTCCATTTGTCTAAACTGGTACGAAGTTCTGTAAAGCAAAATCTGAGCATACAGAGAATTCTCGGCAAGAAGAGTCGGCAAAGGAATAAACCAACCCATTTGCATGACAGACACTGATGCCTGTAAGGGTAAAAAGGTAAATAAAGCAGCACACTCTTAGTATATGTACTAGTTAGGCAGCACGTGCAGACTTGTAGTTTAAAATTTTAGACAATTTATTTCGTACACTCACTGTAGCAAGCCCCAAAAAAAAATTTGTTGAGTACCCTGCGACCTGTCCATAAATAATTTCTGGAGCCTCAACCTATAGCTCTTATCAATTACTGTAAAATAGAATGTTACGTCAAAACCAAATCAACACGTATTATACTCAAAACTACCGGTACATATGAAAGTATTTCAACTGGAACTTTAATTAATTGAAGTTTAAATGTAACGTTACAGGAAACTACATGGCACTTGCAATTTTTCATCATTCCAGAAAGGGGTACAAAAATATTACACGGCATGAGGAGCAAAGCTTTTGAGAGTATTCCAAACACTATAAACATCCTAAGCAAGGCAGTTATCTTTCAGATGCTTCAAATATTCGTATAAATGAAATGAATATCTATTACGAGCAAGGAGCAAGAGTACCAAACCAGGTTTGTTTTCCAAAGGTTTGCATGCAAAGAAAAGTTCTAACATCATCTTTCTAATTTCTATTTCAAAGCCACTGATATCCAACTGTACCTTTTCATAAGGTATTGTTGATTATATTGCTAGCTATTCACTTCCTCCTTGCAAGAGAATGAGAAGGACGAAGGCAAAAGGCAGGGAAATGGGGGTTGGGTTGCGTGGGTGGGGTGGGGTAAGGTTCATACT
>WUAT03062720.1:0-20363 GCA_010015005.3 Ulmus americana
GGGGTCAATAATCGCCCATAAATTCCCTAACTGGATGGGGGGGTTATAGCTTGCAAGGTGTACAAAAATGCCTCGAAAAACCAAGGGAGGGAAGAAAAATGATGAAGAGACAAAGCAAAGTAGTAGAGAAAAGAAAAAAATAGAAGCGAAGCAAGAGAAGACCAAAAAATTACAGGAGAAGGTGTTGTATTTATGTACTTGGTTTATATTACTTTTGGAAATTTTTGTCAAGTTAAGTTTTGTTGGTAGAATAGTTTTAGATGTTTATTAAGTTGGTGTTGTTTTCAAAATATTTTGCAGGTAGAAGTTGTAGCCGGTAAATCGGAGAGTGACCATAAAGAAGAGCATAAAAAAAAGAAGACCAAAAAGAGCAAGGTTGACGAATCAATAGAGAGATTTCTTGATGTGTATGGCCCGAAAGAAGATACATAGTCGACGCAAAAGTTAGAGTATGTGCAAGCTAGTTTATTCCTAATGTGTACGTGTAGTTTTGTTGGTTTTGATTTATGATTCATGTGCAAACTAAAGATGTTCTTAAGGGGGTTGAGATAAGAAAGAAGAGGAAACACAGTGTGGTGTAGGGAGCAAAAAAAATTGTTACAGAAGTTTCTAACCAGGCAGAGAAAAGGAAACACAATGTGACGGAGGAACCCAAACAAAGGCTGAAGAGGAGGTTCCTAAAGATGAATCACATGTAGAGGAAAATGTATTGTATAAAGTGTAAAAGGTTATATTTGCATTGTGTATAGAGGTCGTGTTAATTTGTGTAATTTTCACAAGTTGTGGAAGTTACGACATCCGTCGTTAAGAAGGGAAATAGAATAAAAAGGCTATTGAAGAGGATTAGGATAGCAGTTGAGGCTAAGTTGGAGGAACAAGTACCATATTAACATTATTACGACTGTTATATTTTATTTTAAACATCTCTATGAACTGTTTGATACATGTTCATACACTTGACTTACGTGGGTTTTGCAAGCTTTATTGCCCATTAGTGCCTGTTTGGATCAAGGTAGCTACTTTTGTATGTTTTAAGTGAATATGTAATGTTGTGGTGTGTTGTGGTTGAATTATACAACTCTAAACTGTGTGATACCTGTTTATATAGTTGACTTATGTCAGGTTAAAAACATGGCTTCATGCTTTATTGACCTTTATTGTTTAATTGGATTAGGGTAGTATCTCTTGTATGTGTTTGAAATGAAAATTCAACGTTGTGGTGTGTTGTGGTTGAATTCCACAACTTTGTGATACCTGTTCACACATATGTACTTTGTTCGCTTACTACTCTCAATAAATATTGCACGAGATGAACGTCATCGGTAATTAGTTAGGATTGGTATGTATTTATCTTAAATTCCTTTACACGTTCAGGTTGAGGAGGAAGCCATGGAAAAGGTTGAGAAGGATGTGGACGATACGGTGCATGGTGAGAAAGCGAAGGTTGCAGAGCAAAAGGTCATAGTGTAGATGCAGAGGTAGAAATGGAAAATAAAGATGAAGATGGGAAGAAAGATTTATGTTTGGTTTCTATTCTCGTGTTGATTAGTGTTGAGTTTGTCAAATGTGCTTAGTGAGAGTTATTATTTCTATCTATTTTATTGTGCAGGTTGAAGAAGATGTTGTGGCAAAGGCAAAGGTTGGCGAAGAAGTGGATGAAGTAGAAGAGAGTGCAGCAGTGGAGACCGAAAAAGAGGACGACATGGAAGAAGAGGAAATGGCCGAGAAGGGGGAGAGGGCTGACCAACAACCTGACGTGGGATAGGTACAAGAAGAGCTAGCAGTGGAACAGGATGAAGGAAATAAAAAGGTATGAATTATGTATTGTAGTTTGCTAAAGTCTATGATTTATGCAACCCTTGTTTATACAATTTGTGTTAAGTTCATATTCTGTTTCAGAATTTTCTTTGACATTTAATGTGGATCACGATAAATACTGAGTGACAAATATGCTAAATATGTGCTTAATATGTTTAATATAAATGCAATAACAGTGATATATGTTATATTGGAGAACTCCGTGAACTATTTGAGGCATGTTCATAGAGTTTTGATTTTGAGTTTTTTTAGAGTGTTTTAATCAGGTTGACATAAAGATTGAAGACTACTTTTTCGACCCAAGTGAGTGGGTATATTGCCGATGTAATCTATATGGGAAAGGATTAAACGGTATTCAAACTATAAAGAATCTTTTTGGGACAGCCAGCCGGGACATAAAGCTGAAGGATTTTTTTTGAATATTGTGTGAGCAATCTGTTAAATATGGATACACAAGGTTTAAGCAGGAGCCCGAGCATAGTGCACCACCTACTCTTGCGACAAGTGCAAAACAATGATCCCATTGCGATATAGTTTGTTGAAGGAAATGAGTCATTTCAGTTTGGTGTAGACAAATTCTGCTAGATCACTTGGCTTAAGGGTCACTGTGATGGAGACCATGAGATTCCAGATGACGATTGTCTCATCAAGACTTACTTTCCTAACATGGTAGTGCCAAAACCAAAGTACAGGGGGATTAAGCGTGAAGAGCTTAAATATGCTTTTCTGAGTTGCATAGTGAAACAAGAAAAGATTAAGCTTGGTGTTGCATATCTGGTTGCGTATGTTATTATGGGAAACCAACTAGAAAAATTGATTGACTTGGACATGCTCAGACTGGTAATGGATGTAAACTCCTTCAATGAGCACCCATGGGGGAAAAGGAGGTTTGAATGTCTTTCCCAGTTTATAAAGGATTTCAGGGAGTGGAATCCAGAGAAAAAAGCGTACCATTTGGGTGGGTTTTTCAATGTCCTTTAAGTATTCACTCTAGAGGTATTTCTTGGTTTGGCTGATTACTGGGCAAAGATAGATGCTTCGCTATGGTAGAGAATGCCGAGGTGGAAAATGACAACAGCAGGTCACTACTGTAGCTTCTCAGTCATCAACGAATGTGTTTTTGATGGAAAAGAATGATTTTGGTGTTTTTTGATACAAGTGTACTCCTAACTATAGAAGTACAAAGTTTGCTCTCATATCAATTTTGTTTGTTATAATAATGCATAGGTTATTGTCACACCATTGGTACCTTCTGTGGATGAAAAGGCTGAACCAACCCTACATGGTTTGTTCAATGGTGAGATATACATTCAAGACAAGGAAGAGAATGAAGAAAAGGCTGATACAAGTGAGAAAGAGGAGAAAAAAAAGGAGAGACTGGCCAATTTCATGGTGATGGAACTGTAAGTTCACTCTATCACACACATAATGTATTATCACCCTTGTATCATTCATGTATTGAGTTTGTGATTTGTAACTTCTTGTTCTTACAAGGTTCGGGAGTTCAAATGAAGCAACTAATGGAAGAGCTGCAATCTTTCAAGGAATCAATTACGGTCTCAATGAAGACTCTAGCAACTCAAAATACTGAGCTGAAGCGTGATCTCCTCTACATTATTGACCTTGTTCGAGGATTCATTCCTGAGCATAAGGGGAAGGACACTAAGACACTTCCTGAAAGTACTCCCAGCAACACTGAAGTTGTGAAAACTCCAATGCAAGAGCAGAGTAATGATACACAGACGCAGCGAGATTGTGACATCATTTACCATGCTATATTCAATGATGATGTTGTTGAGGAGTTTGCAGACCTTGAGGCTTACTCTCAGAGTGCACTTTGTGTCGCCAACTTTGGCTAAAATGTCTTTATTTCTATTGGACGATGAGAAAATTTCAATTGAGAAGGTGGTTACTTTTACTAGTAGGTTGTGTCTTTATTGTTGCTTATTTCTTTTGCTCAGTTTTGGTTGCTTTAATTTATGCAGGACATTGCAAAGTGGATCAAGGAGGATGAACAACAAAAGGAGGATGTATTGGAGGTTCAACATGTTGCGAAGGAGGAAGAGGTAATTTCAAAACGATGTGAACTATATAATATATGTTCATACAGTATACTTACTTATGTGTTTCTTGGTATTACTTGACTGTGTAGGCTGGGGAAGTTAAAGAGGAAAGCAATGTGAATTAGTAACAGAATGATGAAGAGGAGGGAGTAGCAAAAGAATTAATTAATCTACATGAAGGAAAGCAGTTCACAACTAGTTTGGGTGATATTTTTGAAGAGTCACAGGAGCTTACCAAGTTGGAATATGATGCCAAGAATCCATGAAAATGACCTTCAAAATCGAATCCTTTTGTATCTGGGGAGCCTTGGACACCGTGTGGACGAAATAGTCATGTTTAGCTAGTTTTTAGTGACGTCTTTGCTGACATCTTTAAGTTCCATGCCGATGACTTCAAGCAATGGAACTTTAAGGGGTTAGAGGGGGATGACCGGTAAGTACTTTGTGTTATGTTTGTTTCAGTTTCCCTTCCCCTTCCCATTTGTGGTTGTTTACTTTCGTTACTTTTTTTTTAACGAGGATAAACCCCTTCCCAACATGCCACCTTTTACGGGTAATGCAATGCTTTAGTTAGGCCCAATGGGAGTTATGAAGAAGGTCTTTTTTTGGCAGATTGACGAGCCAGATCCTTGGTTAACTAGTGACGTAAGCATTTAATGATGGTTCTTTGGATTTTGTGTAACTGATTATGAAATATTTTCTATGTAACCTCTATGAACTGTGTGATACTTGTTCACACACCTCACTCTGATGGGTTAGAAAAAAAGGCTAGAAGCTTTGTTGACTAATATTGTGTTCTTGTATTAGGGTACCTTATGGCTTATATGTTATAGTTAAATATGGTTTGTTGTGGCTTGATTCGGTTCAATTCCTTAACTTTGTGAACTGTGTGATACATGTTCACACACTTCACTTAGATGGGTTAGAAAAAAAATGACTGCAAGCTTTGTTGACTATTACTGTCTTTTTGGGTTAGGGTAGCTTGTATCATATGTGTTTTAAGTGAATATGGTTTGTTGTGCTTTGATTTGGTTCAATTCCTTAACTCTATAAAATGTGTGATACATATTCACATAGATTAATTTTGGTGGCTTACTATTCTCCATTAATATTGCAAGAGTTGAACGTCATTTTTTACTACATTTGCCAGAAACGGCATAGACGTCCAAACTAGATAGACAAGAGAGTGACGACCATTGACACATATTTTCAAAACTATTTTGTACACCAGTGGGATAAGTTCTCCCATTTGGTTAAAGAGAAGAAGGAATGGGAGGTAGAGCCCTAGCTGTAGAAGTATGTCCTCGGGGAACTGCCAAGGCTATCAAAGCCTTGGGTTGAGGCCGATCCTGTATACTTCCCGGTAAATGTTAGAAATTTTCATTGGTGTTTAGGTATGCTTGACCTCCTAAATTGGAACTTGATGCTATTTGATAGTCTGCAAGAGAAGTTCCACAACAACAAAGTTACGACGACTGTTGGTCTGATCTTAAGGATGTTACCTTGGGTGCTTGACAGTGTTGTGTATTTTGATATAAAGAAGAACATGGCAGAGAAGAGGTGAAAATTTTCTACATGTGTCGGGTCCAATCACCACGCCAGTTAGGAAGGTAAGTTTTTATTTTAAACAATTATAGTTGACTTATTTCTTAAACTATGTGATATTGATTCATATAGTTCAAATAAATACACTTTGTTTGATGCGAGTAATCTAATTTGATGTTATGTGCAATAGCGATTATTGGATCTTTACTTTTAAGTTCACTGAGTTCATGATGCAAAACAAGTCCCACCAACTTGTTCAACCTTACAAGAGTAAAGACTAGATAAAGCACAAACATTGCTAAAAAAATATATTTTAGTTTTTGGGTTTACCATGCCATATTATGTGGAGATAAAGCACATAGTTTTATTTTTTGAGCTATGCCTGTTATTTATTTGTGCACAGCTTCAGGTGTATGTATTGCATACTCTATGTAGTAATTTTGCATACCTAACATTCTTCTAACATAGTTAGAAACTATGTATATGTTGTGTGTTTGTATTATATGTAGTTAAAAGTTATGTATATTTTGTGTGTAAACACATATTTGGGATCCATGAATTTTCCACAATTATAAAGTGATGATTCTATGTAGTTTGTTTCTTGTAGGTTCTTATTAATTATTATTATTATTATTTTTAACTAAAATGCTCTTACATTATAATATTTAAAGTTACTATATGAACCCTCTGAACAGGCTTCACAGATTTGAGTTCAATATACGTGTTACGAATTTTCGTCTTTAAAATCATTTGATTTGTTGCGGTTACTTCATTTTCCTGCAACATATAAACTATAGGACAATACATCATTTCTTATTTCCTCCAGTACATAACCTGTTTGTGTTTTTGATGGACACATAAGTCTATGAACTTGTTCCAATAAAATCTAACCACACAATTAACTGAATGTTATGCTCTTAATTATGAACAACAAAATTTATAACTATGGCATCCTTATACACAACTCCCATCAAATCTACTTGTATGTGTATGAACCCTATGAACTGACTTCATAGAGATAGAAGCAGTACAACTAATGTAGTAACATAAAAAAGATCTGAAAAATTAATGACTTCTGCAATCACACTTTCAACTACTACTGCCTATGATATAATTATAATGAATGAGAATCAGTCTTCATAATACAAATAACATATGGAAAACATAATAATGAGTATATAAGATTGTGTCAAAATGATGGAATAAAGGTTGCTTAAATTGTATGAGTTTGGCTGGTTGATGGCATCCTACTTGCACTTTGTGATGGGTGAAGGACGACGAGATTCTAACAAGTCTTATGGTGGTGACCATGTTCCCCACACCTACTACACTTGTGTTGATCTGTTGTCTCACCAGCAGATGCGAACCTATGCTTCCTTCAGCGGCCACACACGTTCCTCATGTCAAGGGGTAACACTTTGATCATTCGCACATCATCTGGTACAACCCAATTGGATTAGTGGGGAAGAGGATAAAAACTTCAGCATAACTACTCTTCCAATTTTTCAACGAGTAATAATCGGACCAATACTCATACACATTACCCCTCAAATGTCGTATAGAAATCATAGCATGAGCACATGACAACTGCTCAAGTTGAAAACTTCTGCAGCTACATGTTTGTGCCTCTAAGTCGACAATGCCAGTCTTATCACTGTCGAACATTGTGTAATGTATGTCAGAAGCAGGATCAAGCTACAAAGAAACAATGATGTAAGGGGTCAGCTTTCATATCAATATCACATAGATCAGTATATTGTGAACCCTTTTCACATAGTTCACACACATTATGAAATTCGTTAAAACATTTCTCATGTAAATGAAATTTAAATTTGTGCATGCTTCATTCAACATATTCAACAGTGGAGGCTAAATGTTGTACTATTTTGTTAAAATGATGTGAAAATTTCCTAATCTTCTGAAATGTATAAATCCAGTTCACACACTTCACACATACTGGATTTCAAGGAAACTTATCCGCATATGAAGGGATAATTGGTACTGCTTGGCCAATGCTTTCTTGGCTTTAGGAGTGAGCTTTGTTTTGCATTTCTCGGCGAGTGAACGACATTCATAATGACATCGCTGAGTGATGGATCTCATCTCCTCAGAAAAAGTGGTAATCTGTAACTTACGCTCCTTAACAAGCACAACATTTAAGCACTAGGAAATGTTGGTGGTCATTATGTTTTATCTTCGTCCTTCTGAATGAGCCTTAGACCACCTATGAACACCGAATTCTTGTAAGTAAGGCCTAAGACTTGGTTCCACCATTTCCAACACATACATGAGTCGGTCAAAGTCAGAGACACGATAGGCTTTCACACATGGGTAGTAAAGCTTGTCAATAGAAATACCTTTGAACTTGGTCTTGATGTTGTGCAAAAGATGTTGCATGCAGATGCCGTAGAAACTGTCATGATACACTTGCCGAATTGCCATTCCAATATTGGGATGCTAATTCGAAACAATAACTAGCTTAAGACGATCACCATACACATTTTTAAACATGGTGAAAAAATACAACCAAGAGTCGTCATTCTCCCCATCATCGATACCCCAAGCTAGAGGAAATATCCTATTATTCCTGTCCTTACACATAGCCATGAACATAAGGCCTTTGTATTTGCCCTTCAAATGTGCCCCTTCAACATAGACAACATGCCTACAATAATGGTACCCTTGTCTTGATGCATCCAATGCAAGGAAGTAGTACTTGAACCGACCATTAGGTGTACGTACAAAATCGGTCATGAAACCGGGATTACTTTCAATCAATACATGCATGAAAGATGGCAAAAATGTGTACAACTCTTCTGAGGGGCCATAAAAAGTGTCATAAGCGGCCTCCCATGCTCTCCACTCCACGCCTTCATATAGTTAATGTGGACACCAAACTTCTCTTGGACATCGTCCAATATGTCTTTTGGCTTCAATATACGTGAAGGTGTATGTACTTATTCTTCAAACACTCACCAAGAACCCAACTTGTAGCTTGTCGATGGTCTTCTCACTTGTAATCAACAACACAACTGTGTTCTCTAATAAACTTTGTAACCATCTAACAATCAATATTCATCATTCACATCCCACAGACTCTCCAAGAACAACTGTTATTTGTACATTGAACAACAAGTAGAGAAGGGCTTGATTTGTGCACTCTAAATCATCATCATCAAGTGCAACTATTTTTGAAACTCTTTCTTGTTCTCAAATACATCATGCAGCCAAATATCAAATAGATTCTCATATCCTTCACAGTTAACCGTATCACTTGAGGCAATTGTTGACCCACTAGCACGAGCTCCTCTACTACTTTTTATTTCCTGCTTAGTGTGCCATGGGGGAGCTATTTCTAATGGCGGGGGAACACTGGGAGACATGTTACTTACTGGTGGAGTAGGATTAATTGGCAGTACTGTACTTTGAGAACCTACATGTTTAGAAACAAAATCAACTTTCAGAACTATGTGAACTATATGTGAACCATATTCATAAACTTCACGTAATTGTGTAAATGTATTCAAAGTGTGATTACCTACTTGAAAAAATTTCTCAACTTTGACCTTAGTGGGCTCATGGTTTATTGGTGGCGGGGAAACTTGGCCACCTGCTCCTGAACATTGAAAACTTGTGTAGTAAAGAAACAACATCAAATTTTGGATAATGTACTTACCATTGTGTTCACTCATTGGTTAATGTACTTATATTTTTCTTTTGAATTGTTATTAGCTTTTACTGGAACAAAGCCATTCTCAGTGTAGCGGACAAAATGAAAAGGATTGTCTTGATTAACATGCCACTCATCAACTTCTTCACAATTCCAAGGAAAATACTTGTCTTCTTCATTAACATCATCCTCATCTTCTTCATCTTCGGAGTCCAACCCTTGTACTTCGTTGTCAACAAAAAATTTCTCAAAGTTGTCTCCATCATTTGTCACATCATTACCCTTCACAGACTCCTTATCACTCCGCAAAGATGGACACCGTCAGTCTTCTCACCAATAGAAATGTACAAGTGGTAATTTTTCGGGTCTTGGGCCACATAACAAAGGAAAATTGATAAGCTCTCGTTGTTTACTATATCATACCAATCAGACATCTCTTTCATATCAGGGTTGAACTTTATATGCAGTATCGATTTATTGCAGTTAATCTTCAAGAATGAACATACCATCTCCACAAAGTTGCCATAACCTACTACAGTCGGAGTAATTTTTCCAACCAATTTACCACCAAGATATAGTAAATTATGCTTAAATTCACCACCATGACCTATCAACATAGGAAATGTCGCCATTGCAACAGAAATACAATAAATAAAGGATCAGAACTTCACTCTGTGAACTCTATGAACCTAGTTCACACAATATGCAGATTTAAATAAGAAACACAGATCCATCCATTTGTTTGTGAACCAAGCAATATTAACCACATATACAAGTAATTCAACAACAACCCACTCAAATCCAAGGTTCAAAAAAAAAAAAAAAACACACACACATTCAATAAAACATAAGTCCACCAAGATTGTCCAACCCAAACCAATTAACTATAAACCAAAATAATTCAACAACAACCATGTCAATTCCAAGGTTCAAAACATAAAATACATTCAAATAAAACCCAGACTCATCACTTAACCCGCACATCCATGACATAAATCACAACAAATGAATGTCTTCAGTGAACACTGTGAACCCGCTTATATTTAAAAGAAAAAACACAGATCCACCAAAAATTCGTCAACCTAGTACAATTACACACAGATCCAAGCAATTCAACAACAACCCAAGCAAATCCAAGGTTCATGAACAAAAACCAATTCAAATAAAACCTAGATCCATTTCTTAACACAAACATCCAAGACTTTAATCACAACAAATCACCTAGAACCATGTTAAATAATGAGAATGTACATAGTTTAGAGGGTTTTGGAGGTGGAATTTTGAAGATCTTAGATGAACAGCGTGTGGATTTTTTGGAATCACTTTTTTCGCGGTTCTTCTTTTTGGTGGGGATAGTTGGCGGACGACAGCCACATATGAAAGGGAAACGGCAAGAAGGTGGGGGAGGAGGGGTTGGAGGGTAGAGGCCTGGGTCACAGGTTTCTTCTCCAATTGGGTTAGGCTTCTATCTTTCTTGGGTTCATCATTTGAAAATAGCCAAAAGGGTTGCAATGGAGGTGTAGAAGGTTGGGGCTTAGATGAGAGAACAAGTTGTTGGAGTTTTGATGAACACCATTACTGTCATCAAAACCTTTCATTGATGCAGTTTTTGGAAGAATCCCAATGAACACATGTGAGGGAGAATTTTCCTATTCACATCTTTTTCTTTTTGATTTTGATGTTTTTCTTTTTTTTTTGTTTTTGTTAATTTCTCTAATAATTAGCAACAATATTAAGATTGTTAATGAGAAGGGCAAAAAATTTATAATGAGATTCTTTTTGTATTTCAAAAAGCGAGGGGTATACATCAACATTTCAAATATTTTTTGGGTATTTCAGGTGAAATTACCCTTAAATAATCACAATAATACTTGTAATTGAATAATTTTGTGGTTCATTGTCAAATTTGTTTTTCCTTAAATATATATTTATATATGGACCTGTTTGATTGGTGATTTAAACATTTTTATTTTGACAATTAAAACAGGCTGAATTGGTATTTAATTGGTGATCTGAATAGGTTGTTCAAACAGAAATAAGTTCTGATGATTCTTGGTTGAGTATTTAAAGATAATTATTGTTAGTTTTGATTTAAAATTAATAATTTATTTTGTATTTAAAATATGTAATTTGTGTCTTAATTTAAAATTTCAATTAATGAAATTATAGTAAATTGAACAAATAAATACTTTTATATAGCAACAACCTTGAAAATGAAATGAGGTTAGAATCAAATTTGTTTTCAAATGAAAATACAAATGTATTAAAGTTTACAAATCACTACGAAACGATTCAAATTTACAAACCATTATTATTACTATTATCGTTACCATTACTTTATTAATACGGTTACCATTACCATTATTATTACTGTTACTATTACCATTATCATTACTATTACCGTTACAATTAAAATTACCATTACTAATATCATTACTGTTACCATTATTATTATTATTACAATTACCGTTACCGTTACTAATATTGTTACTATTATCATTATAATTACTGTTATTGTTATCGTTACCATTACCATTAATAATACCATTGATGTTATTATTATTGTTATCGTTACTATTACCGTTATTATTATCATTCCTGGTATCGTTACCATTATTCGATGCCTTTTTTTTCTTCTTCAAGTGGTGCAATTCTACTGCCTTATCTTTTGATCACTTCTCATTCTTCGTCTCTCCAAACCAAGAAAACATGATATGATAGTGATTGAGTATGTGTTTGGTTCATGATTTGAGCAGACTATTTGAATAAGCTAAATATGTGTTTAGTTCATGATTTGAACAGACTATTCAAACAAAAAAATACAAGATAGGATAGAACATGGCCGACAATCGAACATGTTCATACTAGTTCTTCTTAATATTTATTTGTCACTTAGATTTCTCTCTTATCCTACTCTTTCCTCACTAGCTAGGCTAGTACAAACTAGTATTTTTCTATCAAATTTTAAAGAGGTACAATATTTTCAATGACTAATGGCTAAATGATAGCATAGTAGAAAACATTTAATTGGACCAAATTGTCACAAACACAATTTCTTCATTCATTTCTTCAATCGATCAATTACACTTTTCTTCTAAAAATTCTTACAAGAAATCTCTCTATTATAATTAGATAATAGAAAGAGAAACTAGATGAAAACTCAAATCTAGAGAGAAGTGAGAGAAAAATTGAATTTTTTAATCTAGCCCCAAAAAGTTGAAATGCTCGTTAATAGGTCTAACTACCCCATTTATAGAAAGAAGTCACCGACTCAACCCTTATGTTGTGCAACCCTTCTATGCCAAGCCTTTTGACTTTATCATTCTCTAAGAAACCACCAGTTCAAATAATCTTTTCTTGGCAAAATCCTTCCTGCTTTTAATACAAATTTAACTGCTCACATGTCGACACATGGCCACTCCCTGATTGCTATTTCTGCTGCTCCCAACCGTACACGTGGAAGGGCTAATTTTATTCCCTCCAATTCCTCCCTTTTTATCTTTATGATTTATTCCACAATCTAATAAAGATAAAACCTTCTAATCATTACTTTTATTGGGAACATAAGCGGACACAATAGCTATGGATTGCTTGTAACTTTCCCCACCCATTTAGATATTGGAGCTGTTCTCTTTGTGATTGGACATAATTTTCGTGATTGGAACAAAAGTTTTATTTTGATAATTTGAACATAATTTTTATTTTGGTGATTTGAAAGCAGAGAAGAGGGTTTTTTTTTCTCTTCGCGATTTGAATATAATTTTTTATTTTTTATTTAGTTTTTAATTTTTTTTTAATTTCTTTTGTATTTTAATTATTTTTATATATCTCTGAATTACCAAAAGATTTATTTATTTTTGTGAGGATGTTTCTATAGTTCTACGAGATGTTGGACAAATTCGAGTTAATTTCACTTACGAGTCTAACTTCTCCAATGGTTTATTTATGTCTTAAATTTCAAATAGCTACCATATAGAAATTACGTAAACTAAAAAAAAATAAAAATCATTTAAGACTATTGATAGAAATATGAACACAAATGTATTAAACGTTACAAACCAAGATAAAATGGTTCAAAATAGCTAAAACATAGAAAATCACGTAAATTAAAAAAAAATGCATGTAGGAATGTTGATAGAATATGAAATTGAAATACGAACATAAATGCAATAAACCTTACAAACCAAGATAAAATGGTTCAAAATAGCTAAAACATATAAAATTATGTAAATTAAAAAAAAAATCATGTAGGAATGTTGATAGAAATATGAAATAGAAATACAAACACAAATGTATTAAACTTTACAAAGTAGGATAAAACGGTTCAAAATAGCCAAAATATAAAAAATTACGTAAATTAAAAAAATTCATGTAGGGATGTTGATAGAAATAAGAAATTAAAATACGAACAAAAATGTATTAAACCTTACAAGCCAAGCTAAAATGGTACAAAATAGTTAAAATATAGAAAATTATATAAATTAAAAAATATATCTAGAAAACAGATAAAAGAACAGAATTTGAATAAAAGTTTATTTGAATCACGAAAATATAGTTGAGATAATCATGAAGAGAACATGGACGTTCTTTCAAATTTTGATTAACACATTTCCCAAATAGTATTACATTTCACTGCCAATTTAAGTTTTTCTTTCTCTTACTTTCTATTTCACCCTTTCTTTTATCCTAAGCTCTCAAGTAAGAAATTCTTAATCTTGACCGTTGTTAACAAGTTTTTCACCCACTGATCCTCGTTTTCTTTCTCCAAATTTCACAATTCTGTCACCAATTTAACCATTGCTTTTTCTAGTTCAACTATTATGCTTAAGACGACTTAATTGCTATGCGGGAGGAGATTGAACTTCACACCGATTTTTTTTTACAAAAAATTCCTGAATACTGCAAAGGCTGGGAGACAAAATCCATATTCCATTCAAGCGGATGGAATCATCTTGGGTGAGCTTCATTTATTTCCCTTGCATCCTCTAGTTTATTATGTTTAGTTAGAGGATGTGTCCTAGTCGTCCTAGCCACTAGCTTTTAGGAAACCGTTATTCTTGTTAGTTAGTTAAGTTTGTTATAATATTGTTATAGTTTGTTATTTCTGTTATTCAGTTGTTATTAGACTAGTGGCTTACCTTCTCTTGTATTACTCTAAGGTTCTCCTCTTCTATATAAAAGGAACCTATCTCTTTGTAATCAATTTATTCATTCAATACAATTCTTCTTCATCATCTCTTTGCTTCTCTTAGTCTCTCCAATATTCTATCTTGGTATTAGAGCCTTCTTGCTCACGCCCTTGTTCCTGGGCCTCTTCTCTCATGGCAAGAAACAACAATCGCAATGCTAACAATGGCAATGGATCGGACTCCTCTACACCTAATGGTAGTGCTCCTCTGACCACCAATCAAGGTTTGAGAGCTATCACAAATCCTCATGGTCAGTTGATAACCATCAAACTTGAAGAAGATAATTTCCTCCTCTGGAAATTTCAAGTCGAAAATATAATTCTGGGATATGGCTTGGAAGATTTCATTTATGGAACTTGTGATGTTCCACCCAGATTGATCGCTGGAGAAGCAAACCCTACTTATGTTCTTTACCAAAGATAAGACATACTCCTTATCTCATGGCTTCTTGCTTCAATTAGTACCAGTTATCTACCTTAACTCATTGGCTGTTCTTCTTCTTATTAGATTTGGATCACTGTTGAACAACTCTTTAGTTCCCAATCCATAGCCAAGGTTATGTTCTACAAACGCCAAATTCAAATTCTAAAGAAACACAATCTTTCTATGAGGGAATACTTGTTGAAAATGAAATCCTAGTTTGATATGCTCAATGCTGCTAATCACACCATAACTGATACATATTAGATTTTAGCTATTCTCAATGGTTTGGGTGATGAATATGAATCAATAATAGCCATCATCTGTTCAAGAGAAATTCCTTATACCCTCCAACATGTTAGTACTCTCCTCTTATCCCATGAAGGACTCATTCTGCAGAAGACTCCAAATCTTGATGTTTCTGCCAACTACAAGAAAACACCTAATTGGGGCTCTCAAAGCAACAGTTCTCAAAACAACAATCAGGGTGGAAGAAGTAACAATGGCAATCATGGAAGAGGTAGAAGCTATGGCAGATCCAACAACAACAGACCCCAATGTCAACTTTGTGGCAGAGTAGGACACACTGTCATCAAGTGTTACTACAAGTTTGATCATGGATATCAAGGGTCAGTTTCCAAGATTCTAAGAGAAAATAATGTGCATTTTTCAATGAATAAAGTCTTTCCTTTCTTTTGCACTTCTTGTCAATTAGCCAAAAATCATTGCCTTCCTTTTCCAAATTCAAAAACAATATATTCTGCTCCTTTACACCTCGTTGAGGCTCACATATGGGGTCCCTCACCTATCTTATCACCTAATGGCCACAAATTTTATATCACCTTTGTTGATGTTTACTCTATATTTACTTGGATATACTTTCTCAAACAAAAATTTGAAGCTTTTGAAAGTTTTTTTTCATTTTAAAAACCAAGCAGAAAACTAGCTAAACACAAAAATTAAAGCCTTTCAAACTGACTGGGGTGGGGAATTTCATTCATTCTCTTCTTTTCTTGACAAAAATAGCATTATACACAGGGTTTCTTGTCCCCACACCTTTGAACAAAATGACATTGTTGAAAGGAAACACAGACACATTGTAGAGCTTGGCCTTACCTTTCTTGCCCAGTCATCTATCCCGAGAAAATATTGGCCAGATGCCTTCTCTTTTGCTATTCACCTCATCAACAGGCTGCTACCTACTACAGTCCTCAAGCAAAGGTCTCCCCCTCAAAGCCTATTCAAGGTAAAACTAGATTATAATTTTCTAAAGGTTTTTGGTTGCCAATGCTTTCCTCACATAAGGCCTTATAACTCTCACAAGTTTGATTTTTACGCTACCCCTTACACCTTTATTGGTTGTAGCACCAAACATAAGGGCTACAAGTGTTTAGCCAATAATGAAAAAATATATATTCAAGGCATGTTGTATTCAATGAGTTTGCTTTTCCTTTTCAAACCAATACTGGTCATCATCCATATGAAATTGAGGATCCTGCCTCTATATCCTCAGTTCATATTCCTCAGCCTTTGTTGTGAATCATCCATTCTCAACACCACATAATTCACATTTCTCTGGTCATACACCAAAAAATAATTTTGAAACAGGTCCTCTACCTGAAAATTAGAATTCATTCTCTTATTCCACTTCACAAAATACTATTTCAAATAACTCCAATCCACCACCTCTTCTTTCTACTCCTGATATTGCCACTGATATTGCCAATGCTGATCTAGTTAATATGCCTAATGATCATCACATGACAACCAGATCCAAAAATGGAATTTCCAAGAGAAAAGTCTTTATTGCTAATATTTCAGCTTCTAAGTGTGTCACATTGGCAAAAGCCCTTCAAAATGACAGGTGGAACGAGGCTATGGCAGATGAGTATACTGCCCTTTTGAAGAAAAAAACCTAGTCCTTAGTCAAGTTACCACCAGATAAAAAGATGATTGGCTGTAGATGGGTGTTTAAAGTGAAAGAGAATTCAGATGGGTCTATCTCCATATATAAGGCCATATTAGTTGCCAAAGGTTTCAATCAAAGACCTGGCTTTGATTTTGATGAAACTTTTTCCCTAGTTGTCAAACCTACAACCATCCGATTAGTTATCACTATTGCCCTTTCTCGTGGCTGGTCTTTGAGGCAGTTGGATGTTAATAATGCCTTCCTCAATGGAGAGCTCAAAGAGGAAGTTTACATGCAACAAACCCCGAGTTTTGAAGAAAAAGGGGCAGATCACATGGTGTACAAGTTACACAAGTCTCTATATGGTTTAAAACAGGCTCCTAGACCCTGGTTCGAAAAGCTGAAAAACACTCTAATCTACATGGGGTTATCCTATTGTAAAGTTGATAACTCTTTGTTTCTCAGGTTCAATGACTCTTTTACTATTTTTTTACTTGTCTATGTTGACGATATTATAGTGGCAGGAAGTAACAAAGAAGAACTAAACAGTTTCATCAAAGTCCTTAACAAGCTCTTCTCTCTTAAGGACCTTGGGGACTTGAATTACTTTCTTGGTATTGAGGTAAAATCTGCCACTGACAGTCTTCTTTTATCCCAAAAGAAGTATATAGCAGATCTACTCAAAAGGTCTAAAATGGATGAAGCCAAACCTCTACCTACTCCTATGGTTAGTAATCTTAAACTCACAGCCACTGATGGTGATCCTATAACAAATGGGACTGAGTATAGAAGCATTGTTGGAGCTTTACAATACATCATTATTACAAGACCAGAAATAGCTTATAGTGTGAATCGGGTTTGTCAATTTATGAAAAATCCTCTTGATAGTCATTGGAAAGCAGTCAAAAGGATCTTGAGGTATTTGAAGGGAACCATGGATGAAGGTATTCTTATAAGGAGGTCGAAGACTCTTGCTTTAACTAGTTATTGTGATGCTAATTGGGAAAATGATCTAGACAACAGAAGGTCTACCACATGCTATTGTATTTACTTAGGAAACAACCTTGTGTCCTGGTCTTCTAAGAAACATGCTGTTGTGTTACGTTCCTCTACAGAAGCAGAATATCGAAGCCTTGCAAATGCCACTTCAGAGATAATCTAGATTCAATCCCTTCTTGGCGAACTAAAAGTTGATTTGCAGAATGCTCTCACTCTCTGGTGTGATAATACTAGCTCCATCTCACTGTCAGCTAATCCAGTTCTACATTCCAGGACCAAACATGTAGAACTTGATCTTTATTTTATCAGAGAGAAAGTCATATCCAAACAACTAGATGTTCAACATGTTCCTTCGATTGATCAGGTTGCTGACATACTAACCAAGCCTCTCTCTTTATAGTTATTTAACATACTTAAAGGAAAGTTGAATGTGTCATCTCTGCTTCAACAAACAGGGCAGGGGAAATGAGGATGCTTGGTTTAAGGGAGAGAGTTAGATGATGTGTCCTAGCCCCTAGCTTTCAGGAAGTTTGTTATTCTTGTAAGTTTGTTTGTTTGTTACAAGTCTGTTATAGGTTGTTATTCTGTTAATTAGTTGCTAATAGACTTCAGCTTACCTTCACTTGTATTACTCTAAGGTTTTCCTCGTGTATATAAGAGGGACCTATCTCTTTGTAATTAATTCAATCATTCAATACAATTCTTCTTCATCATCACTTTGTTTCTCTTTAGTGTCTCTAATATTCTAACTGCGGTCGAGAGCATAACAGGTGCTACATCAACCTACATCAAAAACCAAAACCGATTACAATCGATAGAAAAACAAAATTTGATCTTCATAATGCAATTTGTTGCGATGTTGCTTTAGATTTCCATGCGAGCTGTTTGTACCTGACCTAGATGAAACTCTATATTGAAATTTCACATGTACTTTTGTTTCCCTTTTTTATTTTATTTGTGTTGTCTCGGTATGTGTTATGGTTTGCCATGTTTTTTCTCTTTCTGACCACACCAAAATAGGTCATTTTATTGATAATAAAAATCAATACAAGAAATATGTAAAACAGAGGACAAGTCCTCAAAAAAACTACAAGAAAACTTTCCAACCCCTAACAATATCAAGAAACAAAAAAACCTCTAAATAACTTGTTCACAGAAAGTGACAAGGAAACTCTTTAAAACACCATGTCCCAAAGTTAGCTGCCTTATTAGAGATTTAAAAAAATAGTGTTAAGTGCCAACAATGACAAAGATACAAAACCAAGCACATTTAACAAAATTGAAATTTAATGGAGTAAAATGGGAGGTGGTTAGGTACAAACCATAAATATGGAGCATTTAGTTTAATGGATTCCATTATGAGATCTTGCTCAATCTGGAAATAAAGCTGCAATAAAGAACCAAAACCACCGAGGAAAGGCGATATAAAAATTATCAACTGAGAAGATGATAATAATATAGTGTATCAATATGTTTGCATCAACAATACTGGTTAGAAAAATCAATCCATTACTGAATCTTTTCATCTGCGTCATAAAAACTAACACAAAATTTGCAGTCTCCAATATGATGAATGACACAGAGGCTTCATATTAGTGTTCTTCAATGTTCTCTTTATATCTTCTTTGATAACCTATTCACAAAAGCATCAATTAATCTCTTATCATAATGCAAACTTGAAGAATTCAATGAAAGATATCCATTTGAAATGCATTAACTAATCTTAAACATGAAGTGTTGTGACAGAAATGCAAAACATTATATACCTTGAACCGATCATGTAACGTTCCGAATTTTTCTTAATCATTTTAGACTTTTGTTTTTAAAATTTGAGGCCAATGTTTTTTTTTTAAACATACTAACACTCAGAACGCTACTAACTTATAATTCATATATTTTCTTTGAGGGGTTTCAAATCTAATTTTGATTGAAAACATTTTTCTATAAAACTTTATAAAAACAACTTTCTATTTCAAATTCCATAATAACTTATTTAAAATTCTTTCTTATAAAATAATTATAATAACTAAGATAATCTATTTGATAGTTGACTAATATTGCCATAATATATTTATCTTGAACAAATCCTAAATAATAGTCATAATAAATTATTTTACATAAGTCTTAATTATTAGTTATAAAAATATGTTACACAAATTCTAGATTGTAGTCATAATTAAAATATCATACATAGGTACTAATTAATAGTCATAATAGAAATATGTTACATAAATCCTAAATAGTAGTCATAAAAAAATACGTTACATAGAGCAAATAAAACATTTGAATTTAAACATAGTTTCGAACTTCAAATTATTTAAGTAAATTTCTTTTTTTTTTTCTTTTTTTTTTTTTAGTTCATACCAAGAAACATGACTGTGGAATAAAGCGATGATATCTCATACCCTTGCCATCTCAAGAGAACCACATCTGTCTGCGACCGATTCAATCCTACTCTGAGTTAACACGAATATACAACATGAGCTTTCGCCCAGCAAGTACAAGAGTGTTTGTATACAATATACACATTCATAATGAAGACAAAATAACATAACACATATTCATAAAATATTTCTTGAAAATTCATTTTTTGTTCATGTGGGCCCCGTGTGTACCAGTGCGCGCAGACAAAGGAGACTCAGAGGGAGCTACCCCCTAATATCACCCACAGTCTCATACTTAACTTCATGTGTTCCCTTAGGTCGGAACTTACCTCCCTTAGGTCGAAGGGTTGATACGATACCTTAAAA